>JANSTU010046565.1:0-10430 GCA_027564075.1 Bolitophila hybrida | reverse complement strand
CAAAATTGCATGAATTGGGCTTTCAATTGCTCCCCCATCCCCCGTATTCGCCAGATCTAGCCCCCAGTGACTTCTACATTTTTTCTGACCTCAAAAGAATGCTCGCAGGAAAAAAAATTGGCTCCGATGAAGAGGCGATCACCGAAACTGAAGCCTATTTTGAGGCCAAACCGAAGGACTTCTACATGAGTGGTTTCGAAAAGTTGAAAGGACGCTATATTTATAATTTAAAGGCAATATAGAAAAAATAAGGGATGAGGGATGAAGAAACATTTGTCAAATTTGATTTTTTTTTAAAGAATATTGTGTAATATTTTAATTAAAAAATACGGCAATGGCAGCAATTATTCGGAAGCGTCTCGGAAAAAAGTAGTATTACGGTGCCCCTCATAAATCCGTACTGTTTTTGAAAAAAAATTCGCCGATTATGATAAAAAAAAAATATTAAGAAATTAAAAAAAAAAATCTACGGCGTTATTTCGTAAATTATGTAATTTCAAATTCAAATTCAAAACTTCAGATATGAAAACATGAGTTGTGGGAAAATCTCTTTAAAGTTTTGAATAAAACGTTCATAAGCGAGTTTGATCGGCTTACTTACTTACTTTCTTAATTTGACTCCGATCGAGTTGAAATTTTGATACAATATTCTTGTGATATTATGCTTAGTTACCTTTCTTAATAAAAATATTTATTTGAGTGATTAGTTTGAAAAGAAAATCTATAATTCTTATAATTCTTTAAAGAAAAATATTTCTTTAAGAAACCTAATTCTTGAAAACTCTTAACTCTTTAAACCTTGTAAGAAAAACCCACCTGTGATTTAACACAGTGATATACGTAATTGTGATCTGATGAGCGGAGGAGGATTTTGGGCACTTGTTCACAGTTCCGTGTCTTTAGCTGTTCACTATCCATTGATAATGGGTTACCGCAGCTTAGCTTGTGAGCCTCTATCTGCAACATCAGACAACCTGCTCACCAGTTCTTTCTTGTCAGAGTATCGACCACTGAGTTCTTATTTTTGGCGCCTGAGCCTGTGCATTATAATATGATCTTGATCTGCCGATGCCCTATGATGATTGATGAGACGCTTAGGACTCGGCCAAAACCAAGTGTTCACGTCTGCGCTGTCGTGCACCGCATTGCTGTTTACAAATGCTGCCCTAGTCCGTAGTTTTGCGGGATTTTTAGGTTGCAGTGTAGCAATTTATTAGGTGGCATTTGCACTTCAGCCAGCATAAAATGGTGATCGTTCCAAACGTCTGCTCCGCGCCTGTTCCTTACGTCGAGTAGACACATTCGCCACCTTTTGGAGATGGCGTATAAGTGGTCTATGTGGTTCTCCGTGATGCCGTCAATACACATTGTGGCAGATGGTTTGGGAAATATTGTGCCGGCGATTACAAATTGTCGAATGTTATAGAAAATCAAACTATCTTTGGCTTGGCGAGATAGTGCAATTTAAACAACCACTCGGCGTCTTGTTTGACGTTAATGTCCTGTTCGCATTGTCCGCAAACATAGTCCGAACGTTCTAAAATCCAACTCGTGACCAGTGCTTGTAGCCACGGGTTGTCTTAGTTTTTCAGCCCGATGATTCTTTAATAAAAAGAGAATCGGCCGGCAGAACAGATCATCTAGTCCGATAAATAGAGAAATATACCCACAATGACCTTAAGCTTACAAGTTCGAGGTAATTAAATTGTTTAAGTACCTCTCGGCACAACGGGTGTTTAAGTAAGAAATGTAGTGAGATTCAATACGAGTGGATGGATACTGATTTATCTGAGTTAGTAAGACTGGGATACTTGATTAAACAGCCTGAGGCGAGTGACCGTGCAATTGGAAGTCGGATTTTCATAGATATTTATAATTTGCAAATCGGTGGTACTCTTATTCTCTTCTCTTATTTTTAATATTTATAATGGATTGGATCGAGAAACAAGAATAATAGTTACATAATCAATGTCCGTTAATGTATAATAAAGTGATGATGTCTCTGTCTGTCTCTCTCCATAAATATTCTGTTTGTGTATGTGTATATATTAAATTGTACAATTGCACTATATATGAATTATGCACTAGGCTCTCTAAATTGAATTTCGAAGAGTCGCTTGTCGCGCCTTGTCTTTGTCGCCACGTTCAATCAACGACATGAGGGCTCGACGTTATTACGAGATGCACAAGTGTTACTCATCTCAGTATGTGCGGAGTATACGTGCATATACATTTACTAGGAAATATATAAGTTTATATTTAAATATATAAGCTTACACACTCTCACTCACACACGCAAAGACCGCAACGACGATCGATAATTAATCGTGCATGAGTTCGGCTCGCGCAACAATATCTGCTAAACAATATTGCCATTAATTATTTATGCAATTTTCCGGCTATTAATAGCGCATACACGAGCGTCGCGCGCGGATACACTGAAGAGATGCGGCAACGAAGAAAAACACAAACGTGATCCCGTTTCAATAATATTATATACATATATATATATATATCTATATATAAAAATACAAACTATATTTATGTGTAAGTACACGTTCACGACCTATACGAGAAGTAAGGCGCCGCGCGTCGCCACATGTAGGTCATAGTCCCTCGGGCCCCGCGTCGTTAGACATATATATATATATATATTTGCCTGCAAGCGTTGCCCAAATAGAGGGCGGTTTATATGCATACACTTATTTTGAAGATTGCACAATTGCATAGAGGCGCCATTGCCATGCTAATATACACATATACATTTAAAGATTTAATTTATGTTTTATTGCCAGCTGAACCCATCCCCCCAATCTTTAATAAATAGTTATATTTATATTGTAATTGCGATTTGATGGCAATGGCGTGTACAGCATAGTCGAGGACGGCGACTCCCCTAATAGTCTCGACACCCGAAACTCAAGCTGGCACAATGGCGATGTGTGTCGTAACAGCTGAGGTATGACGTAATTGGTGCAGGGTCTAGTCACGTGGTGTATTTGTACGCTTCGTCTAATATATATATATATAATAACTGGTATACTATTTATATGAGCGCGAGGGTGTGCATGGAAAACCACCCAGAGCTAAGAACATTTTGAATTTTCACCAACGGATGGCACTGTCGGCAATACAGGGAATTCGTGTTGTGCCTTCGTGTGTCAGTGTATGTGTGTGTGTGTGCTTTTCTATTCCCTAATCGTATATATATAATATAGGTATATTGTATTTGTGTATATCGTATATCAGGACTCGAGGACGCGCGCCGACGCTCTCCCACTGTCGCAGCGTCGATCGAATACTATACGCATGCGCTTTACGTAGGTCGATGTGCGCCGCGATGCTCTGCGCACCCGAACGACATCTTCGTCTCTGGACCGCACGACGCCTCTCCACCGTTGCACGTTGCTGCACCGTATAGATTGGGTATCCGAAGTGTTCTTCGGACGTATGTCGTGCTCTGATCGGGACACCGAAACTGGAAGTTGGAATAATCCATCTGGTCGACCCCGGCACTATCGAAGTGGAAGTGGGACTGTGAAAATCGTTTCAATCGCGCGGCGCATTGCTCAGTCGTTAATCGAGTTGTGACCGAGTCCCGTTTTTGATCGGCAGAAGCTGTGTGCGCTCTGGAGTGTTCAAAACGGTTACTGTAAATCGTCCGCAGCAGTTGCAGGACCGTTGTCGTTGTTGTGCAGGTGTTTGCTGCGATTGTAAAGAAAAACTATATTAGATTGTGTGTGGTTGTGCGGCGCGAATTATTTCGATACCTATATACACCTATATATATTACTTTAGACATTGAGGAAAACAATTCTGTGAACTACAGTACAACAATATAAAAAAAAGACTTGATCGAAGAGTCGACCTTTTCGTTTTCCGTTCAAACGAGTCGTCGATAAAAGCGCAACGATGGCCGATAAGAAGGTGGCCGAGCAGTACTACACACCGCCCCCGAAATTGGGCAATTGGGAAGGCTTCAAAGTGTTCATGTGGAACGGCGAAACAAGCCAGTTTATGGGCCGGACGGCTGGCAGCTGGGGTAAGTCAAATTTTCATCAATAAATCATAATTTAAATTCATGTAATCCGTAATACATTTTAAGAAAATATATTTCCGGTATTTAACAAAAAAAAAGAGTATCATGACGTATTTTGTTGCACCCTATACGCGTTTGCGGCCATTTTGAATCGCCTCACCCTGGGGCTGAAAAATCGATGTTCTCGCGTGCATACACACACAGCGTTATTTCTGCGGTAACACATTCTGCACATTATGTAACCATTCGATTTTCCAGCTCCTTTACAATGGTACTGATTTTCTAAAAACAAATCAACACAAATCTGACATTTACAAAATGCCCTTTCAATAATTATAACAAGTTTGCAGTATTTTTCCGATGCGGATCATCCACACACACACACACTTATATATATTATTGTTATATAATACGAGGGTGGTGAATTACCTAATCCAATGCAAAAAAAACTTGAACAATCGTGTGTATTTCTATTTAAAATCCAAAAATTACCACTGAATTGCATACTGGCAGGCGTTCGATGCGGTTTTTTCTTCAATTTCCTATTCATGTCGACTGTTTTTAATTGACAATGTGTGTGTGTGGTTTGATGATGGAACAACGTCTTACTGTATATTATACTGTAAATAATTTGTATATTTTTTGTATAGCAAGGACAGAAGAAGCGACTCTCGTACTCGAAATTCTTGGTCGTGCTTGCCACCTTTAGCCCGTTTCGGAGAGCCTTGCGTTGCGGAGACACATTATTTATCGATTCATTCTTATGTAACCACTGCTCGCTTCGAATGCGAGCGCGGGGCGAGTAAACGGAAAATATTTTCGTCGGGTGTCGGCGTTTTTTGTGGGTGTATATTGGATGTCAGCATTTATATATAGGAATATATATATATATATATATATTTTTTGTATAATAGGAAATTGTGGGATTGCTGAATATATATATATGTGTATATAGTTTGTCCGGATGTATTGTTACCAAAATTGGATAACCACCGATTCGATTGACTTCCGGATTAAATAAAAAAACCTATTCCACATGACTGGCATCATTGACAGTTGTTAATGGGATAATTATTTATTTCTACATTTTACATTATAATTATCTATATATTGTAAGGGAATATACATATATTTATACAGCAGTCAATATTAATATAGTCTGTGACAACTTTTCAGACCTTTTTTTCATATACCCATCAAATTTGAAATCAAACCAATATTATATTATCGGCAAAAGGTCATTTATTTTGCCATATGATACAATGCTAAGCGAAATACATCCAAAAGCAGCTATAGAAAAGGGGGACCCTATTTTGCCATGTCACACCCTTTTCAAGTTTCGCAATCGGCGTGTCATTGCATAATTATGCGTATACATACTGATGTGTTTTTGTATGTATGTGTATATACCTGCTTATACTAGAGTCTAGAATCTGATCGGGATTTTTGTTACAATTAGATGTAAAAGGGGTTGTGTATTAGATTGACGTGTATTATAGAGTTTTTGACCTTGAAAAATACATTACAGGTCGTTACGAATACGTTACAATTTCAATGGTGGATAATTTAGATAATAACTATAATACATCATATTTTATTAAGTATATATATATATAGTATCCTAATGTATATAGATAAATGATGAACAGTTAGATTACCAGATCAATATTAAATGAATGTTCCATTTTCAGCTCAAACAAACGTAAAATCACATTTATCCATCCGCTCTGTGGCAATAATGCTATATTTCAATATATACACGGTCACCCTGTGTATGGCGACGACACAACTGCGGAATCCAACATTATATATTTATGTATGTGTGTTTAGCTATACACTGCCCTCGCTCTCTCGAAAACGCACGCAAAATGTTCTATTTCCATTGCATTCGCATTAAAGATAATACACACGAGAGTGTCTTTATTGATTGCTAATCAAAATGTATTGACATTAATTGAAAAATATTTGCTAGCGGTACTCGCGTGAATCGGTCGTGTTTCTAGAGTATTTGAATGGACAATTTCGGATGAAATAATATATTGATCGAATAGGGATTATTTAATTTCATTTCAATATGCGTTCGTATTGAAAGCATAGCATTATCGTTTCTCCAATTACCGCCATCACAAGAATAATATAAATACACAATTTGTCGTGAGTATTAATAGTTTTATAATATGTTCGTGTTATATCTGTTCAATCAGAAGATGATAAACAATTTTAAATTTATCTATATCTGGCAATATGGGTGGCTTGGAATATGGTTTAAAATGCCATAAGTACCCATGTACTTTTTTTCAAGATGAAATTAAATGTTTTTAGTTTTCAGTTCAAGGCAAAAATGAAAAAAACAAAGTATCTATTTGTAATGTAGTTAAATATTTCTTTCTATTTCTTGTATTTTTTCAGAAGACTTATTTTGGCTAAGCGAAGGTCTAGTTCAGTGTGCCAATTAAAAAGTCATTAATATAAACACATTATTCTATGGTTGAATATTTTATCCAGAGTGCGTTTACTATATTTTCCTTATCTCGTTATTTAGTCACTTGACAGCACCACCTCTAAATTCACACTATGTCAGCAAATAAACAAACTAATTACGTAAACAAATTCAATTAGTATATAAGTACAATTCAAACAATCTAACAGCATGTGTATAACAATTGTGTAAAAGGGTCGTTTATGATTACAACAATTCCTTTAATGAGTTGAATAGGTTGTTTTACGGGGTATCCGTAAAACGCGCGGTCTCACCGTAATTATATTACCTGTACTGTACTGTTGTTGTTTCCTAGTTAATTGAAAGCTACTAGTATTTACATTTAAAGTAGTATTTAATTATATTTTTAATTTTAAACACAATAAAATAGGTTATGATATAAATTAGTATCTAAATACTATATAAATGTGTCAAAATTAGCATAATATGTGTGAGCTTATGTCAAATTGAAACTACATACTAAACTTTTATCGCACTTTATGTATTCGAAAGTCTTGAGTAAAGTTTTTGCAAGATGTTCAGCATAACCTCACATAAATTATTTCAAAGTGTCATACATAGATTTAAAACTTTATATTATATCAAAAAACTTTTAGAATTTTGCCACAAAAACACTATGTATTGTTTCAACTTGAGCAACTTCCTGTGTGAAGTTTTCGTCTGACATTTGCAAAAACTAACCTCAAATCTATTTTGATATACCGTTTTATGTATAAGTAAAACTGGCTAAATAAAGAATAATATATTATATTTAATGACATTTTTGTATTACGTCATAACCACAGACATATACAGAACAATACGCAAATACATAAGCACCACACGCAAGTCCCTGTGTATATGTATATATATTATGTTATTGTCCACAATACTCATACATTATATAGTATTATATATATATATATTATGGCGGTAACGAGTTCTATATTATCTTTTAAGAAAATGTTCATTTTCTAGCTTTTATACTTACTATACAAAGGATCATTGTATGCATGGCTGCGTTTCCGGTATGTAACAGTATGTGTAACTTTGTTATTATATGGAGTATATGTGCACGGTATAAACCCACGCGCAACTTAATTTCTGAACTTGTGCCCCCGTGAATAAACTGTTCATAAATAAAATGTACACATTATACATATATTACATAGCTGTTGGATTATGTTTGTCATGAAAGGGGGGGGGGGGGCGTTCTTGCTTGTTCTTGTATTAACCATTATTATATCGGGTATATATCTGATATTTTGTGTTATTCCGTTATTCGTTCATTTTCTTACTTTAAACCTGCATTATGTATATTCAAACACGGAATTCTGTTTAGATCATACAAAAGACACAACTTTTCAATACGATCAGCGAATAATCGAATATACGCATGAACTTTGCGAAATACGAAGAGTGCGGAGAAGAACGTTCGGTTAGTATATTTTCTCTCTCGGCGCTCTCTACGTACACATCCAGGTCCAGTATCCAGTTTCCAGTCGCCAGACGGACAATGTCATTATAAGTAATGGAATATGGAAATTGCATCCAGTCTTATTTATTACAATTCGGTCCAATTGGAACCAAATCTTCGATGTAAAAAGTCAGTAAATGTCGATTAAAAGTGTGTAAGTCTTAATGTAATTTGAAAGACTGACAGGACTATTGGACCCAAAAATACACAAATTTAAGCGAACATCAAAGCATGAATTTCGATGCGCTTTCCAGGAACGGTACACTGTACTGATTTAGGTCTGCAATTCCGATGGAGTGTTTATAGAACATTTACAATAATTTCAAGTTCATACACAAATTGTTTGTTATTACAATTAAAACCATACAGATACCAAGAGGGAACATTACACGATTTATACAAGATACAAATGATGACATGAACAAAAATCACAGAAAAAGTTCAGATTGTGTACTCTAGGTAACTGTATAATTAAAGCACATATAAATGTAGAACATTTTCATTAGCTTTACTGAATCAATACTACCCGAACATTTTGCGAATAATTTACATGTCACATAACCTCAAACTCCTTTCGAAATTCAAATGAAAGCGAATAAACCACACATACGACTACCAAAGACCTATTTTATATAGTATTATGGTACTTTGATATCTACAGTATAAAGTAAATGTTTATCTAGGATTTGACACAGAAGCCAATTGGATTGTTAATTAATCTCGTTCACAATGAATATATATATATATATATATAGTATATGTATAAGATAACAAATCCTATATGGGCACATATATTGACTCAATACAAAGAGATAAAGTATATATGGTAATTGATGGTGTCAAATGATTTAAGAATGGTGATATGCACGATTTTCACACGTTCGTAGGTATGTTATTTGAAGCTTGCGATTGCAAGTGTTTGTTTAATTATTACGTATCAAGAATGAAGTGAGGTTATGTTGTAATCAAACGGTACGTAAATTGAATACATATATATATATATATATATATACTACGTTTGTACCCTGGGTAGCGATTTTTGCAGATTATCTCAACATCAAGCTGTTGAGATCATGCTAGTTGCCAGTTATCATGTCATAACGCCATGTGAAATACTTTTTAATGATTTACTATATATTTCTGTCAAATTATTTTTATGTCTAAACTAAAAATTGTTCCTTTTTTCTTGCTCGAAAATTGAAATAAAAAGTCAGGGCATAAATAAACAAAAATGATTTACCGAACTCGTGATGTGTACAAGTTGCTCTTTTGTATATATAATATATATATATATATATATTATAAAAGCAATTTGGCATATTTCCATAATCAACACGCAACCCGGGAATACCATATTGCGGCAAGATTTCGTAATAGCACGCATGTCTATTTGTATATATATATATATATGTATATATAATATTTGTATTGATTTGTATAAGTATTACAGCAATTTTGCCTTCATTATGTTCTCATCAAATTGATGAATTTTGTTCATTATGATAATGAGGAATTTCAGAGGCTGGCCCCATTGTGACGTGTCGATAATTGATTGGATAATGTTATATATTATGTAGGCAATTATAAATGATGTAATTCCAATTAACTTTTCATATATCGGTATACCAGTATATCTAAATAATGTAATATATACCTATGTTATTTATATCTGATTGACCCAAATTTTAAATGTCCTTAAGGGCGGTATAAAGTAATACTTTTTATTGAATATTAATATCTCGTTTTTACACTGGGTCTCCACGAGACTCTTTTATGGCAAGACTTTTATGAAATAAAAAATCACAAACGCAAGACATAAGGAATGTCTACAAAAATGTCCGAACTTTATGCCTAGCAGCCGACTTTTTTGACGTTTCAGAGTTTCAGTAAATAATATTCAAACAGAGATAAAATTGTGCTGCAATAATGTTTTACCGTTTTTATATTTTATTGTGTAAAAAAGAATTATTATATATAATATTTATTTTTGAAAAAAAAAAACAAATGTCAAAAAATGTTAGTGAAAAAGTTGTGTGCGCGTTCCATGCACAGATATACACAGATTGTCAATCGAATTCGTGCACTGACGTTCTAACATCAATGGCGGCCGGTTCGTGTACGCATACTCATTTTGTTAGTGTGCGTGTTTGTTTGGTTAGACTAACATTTCGAAAGGCGTAGGGAGAAAATATTTAAAGTAGGAACTAAAAAAATATATGCACAAATATTTTCACTGCCGAAATAGTCATGGTTGGTAATACTCAACCACATTTTTGTATGCATTGACAGTATAAAAAACATACTTTTTAATGCGTTTATCCAGGTTTCAAGAATAATTTCATCATTCGGAAAAATAAAAAAAAAAAAAAAAAAAAAAAAAAAAAAAATGGCTACAGAAGAGATAGTTTTTTAACGTACAACAGTGACAAATTTTA
>JANSTU010046554.1:0-10430 GCA_027564075.1 Bolitophila hybrida | reverse complement strand
TTTGTATATTTGAAGCATGTAGTATTCTCATTTGTTCCTTTAACCCCTTGTGGGACTAAGGACCATTGTGCTCTACCGCACACTGGATTCATTGATCATTACGGGTTTACACGACTGGTCAGTTCATATATGTTAATGTGCTATTTTATGCTGAGTTACACACGATGGTTAGATGTTGATGTTCTTAGTGATTTAATATTTTATTATTATGTGTATATAATATACTATATATATCGATGGGCGATGATAGCACATATACATAAAAGACTGCGATTGCATAATGTGTACATGGAAATGCATATTATGATATTGATAAACAAATTTGACGGAATGCACAATTTTCGTATTATGCTGAACTTGACATGCAATTCAATTGAAAGTTGTGTCAGGTTATGACATTTTGATTGAGTATTTATATCTTTATATTAAATTAAATGTTTGTTTTTGAGCTTTTTTTATGTTAAACATCAATTCTATATTTTATTTATATATTTATTTATACATATACTTTGGCTTTTTTAATATCTGGTCATGGCCCTAAATTAATTTGTTAAAAATAGTAGTACGGATGAGTTGACAACTCACTGGACTAGGAAAAATTATTGAAATATTTATAACCTCAATTTGCAACAAAAAATGCAACTTTAAAACCGTACGTACTCAACGCAATTTATAATAAAAGCATAATTTCACAGAAAATCAAAGTTATAATGTCCGTTGTTATAAAAACGTTCGCCACGTAGTCCGCGTTTTTCAATTCGATGTGACAGCGCTCGTGACACACCGGACCAGAGTCAGTACGCAGCCGATTGAGTTGTGCGTGATTTAGCAAGAGTGACAAGGCAAGCGAGGGGTTTTGTTTTTTATTTATATTAATTTGGTGTGCGTTTGAGAGAAAAGTTTCGATAATAAATAATATGAAATAAAGTAAACCATAAAATGGAACGGATATCAGATCGTGTCGCTATCGCTCGCTTCGAGAACAACTTTTGCATCATTTGGAAAATCGCCTCGTGCTCCTTGCAATGAAATCTTGTTTGTTCCAAATGTCCTTCCTGTCTCCAGGCTCCTCAATGCAATTGAGTTGTAGCAAAACTCGGAACCGGGCCGACAATATCCCGAAAGGAACCGGTACTTTCTGATTCGGGAATGATTTCGCTTGGTAGATATTCAGTGTGTTCTGCTCGAGTGCAATTGAAAGATTGCATCGATTAAACACACATCCGTCGGAGATGCGGCCATTTAGTCCAACATCCACATATATAAACTTAAAGTGGCATCGACTACCGCTTTTTGCCTATTGCCATAGAGAGCACCAATATCCTAGGGATCATAAATTTTTATGACCCTAGGTTAATTTTTTTTTTAATTTTAAAGACCCTAGGGATCAATATTTTTTACGAATCTAGGTTCAATAATTTTTTAAGAACTTAGTGATCAATAAATTTTATGACCCTAGGTTCAATAATTTTTTTAAGATCCTATGGATTAATATTTTTTATAACTCTAGGTTCAATAATTTTTTTAAGACCCTAGGGAAAATTAATTTTATGGCCCTAGGTTCAAAAATATGTTTAAGACCCTAGGGATCAATATTTTTTATGACCCTAGGTTCAATAATTTTTTTAATGCCCTAGGGATCATTAATTTGTATGACCCCAGGTTCAAAAAAATGTTTAAGACCCTAAAGATAAATATTTTTTATGACCCTAGGTTCAATAATTTTTTTAAGACCCTAGGAATCAATAATTTTTATGACCCTAGGTTCAAAAATTTTTTTAAGACCTAGGGATCAATATTTAGGAATCAATAATTTGTATGACCCTAGGCTCAAAACCCTAGGTTCAATTATTTTTTAGGACCCTAGGGATCAATCATTTTTATGACCCTAGGTTAATTTTTTTTTTTATTTTAAAGAGCCTAGAGATCAATATTTTTTACGAATCTAGGTTCAATAATTATTGAAGACCCTAGTGATCAATATTTTCTATGACCCTATTTTCAATAATTTTGTTCAGAACCTAGGGATCAATAATTTTTATGACCTTAAATTTAATAATTGTTTTAAGACCGTAGGGATCATTAATTTGTATGACCCTAGTTCAAAAAAATGTTTAAGACCCTAGAGATAAATATTTTTTATGACCTTAGGTTCAATAATTTTTTTAAGACCCTAGGAATCAATAATTTTTATGACCCGAGGTTCAAAATTTTGTTTAAGACCCTAGGGATCAATAATTTTTTTGACCCTAGGTTCAATAATTTTTTTAAGATCCTAGGAATCAATAATTTTTATGACCCTAGGTTCAAAACCCTAGGTTCAATATTTTTTTAAGACCGTAGGGATCAATATTTTTTATGACCCTAGGTTAATTTTTTTTTAATTTTAAAGAGCCTAGGGATCAATATTTTTCACGAATCTAGGTTCAATAATTATTGAAGACCCTAGTGATCAATAATTTTTATGACCCTAGGTTCAATAATTTTTTTCAGACCCTAATTTTTATGACCCTAGGTTCAATAATTGTTTTAAGACCCTGGGGATTTTTAATTTTTATGACCCTAGGTTCAAAAAAATGTTTAAGACCCTAGAGATAAATATTTTTTATGACCTAGGTTCAATAATTTTTATGACTCTAGGTTCAAAAATTTTTTTAAGACCCTAGGGATCAATTACTTTTATGACCCTAGTTTCAATTTTTTTTTTAATTTTAAAGACCCTAGGGATCAATATTTTTACGAATCTAGGTTCAATAATTATTTAAGACCCTAGTGATCAATAATTTTTATGACTCTAGGTTCAATAATTTTTTTAAGACCCTAGGAATCAAAAAAATGTATGACCCTAGGTTAAACATTTTTTTAAGGCCCTACGGATCAATAATTTTTTTGACCCCAGGTTCAATAATTTTTTTAAGACCCTAGGGATCAATATTTTTTACAAATCTAGGTTCAATAATTATTTAAGACCCTAGGGATCATTCATTTTTATTACCCTAGGTTCAAAAGAATTTTTAAGACCCTAGGGAGCAATATTTTGTACGACCCTAGGTTCAATATTTTTTTTCAGACGCTAGGGATCAATATTTTTTATGACCCTAGGTTCAATAATTGTTTTAAGACCCTAGGGATCATTATTTTTTATGACCGTAGGTTCAAAAAAATGTTTAAGACCCTAGAGATAAATATTTTTTATGACCCTAGTTTCAATATTTTTTTTAAGACCCTAGGGATCAATAACTTTTATGACCCTAGGTTCAATTTTTTTTTAATTTTAAAGACCCTAGGGATCAATATTTTTACGAATCTAGGTTCAATAAATATTTAAGACCCTAGTGATCAATAATTTCTATGACCCTAGGTTCAATAATTTTTTTAAGACCCTAGGAATCAAAAAAATGTATGACCCTAGGTTAAAAAAAAATTTAAGGCCCTAGGGATCAATAGTTTTTTTGACCCCAGGTTCAATAAATTTTTAAGACCCTAGGGATCAATATTTTTTACGAATCTAGGTTCAATAATTTTTTTCAGACCTTATGAATCAATAATTTTTATGACCCTAGGTTCAATAATTATTTTAGGACCCTAGGGATCATTATTTTTTATGACCCTAGGTTCAAAAAAATGTTTAAGACCCTAGAGATAAATATTTTTTACGAATCTAGGTTCAATAATTTTTTTCAGACCCTAGGGATCAATAATTTTTATGACCCTAGGTTCAATAATTGTTTTAAGATCCTTGGGATCATTAATTTTTATGACCCTAGGTTCAAAAAAATGTTTAAGACCCTAGAGATAAATATTTTTTACGACCCTAGTTTCAATTTTTTTTTTAAGACCCTAGGTATCAATAATTTTTATGACCCTAGGTCCAAATTTTTTTTAAGACCCTAGGGATCAATAACTTTTATGACCCTAGGTTCAATTTTTATTTTTAATTTTAAAGAGCCTAGGGATCAATATTTTTTACGAATCTAGGTTCAATAATTTTTTTCAGACCCTAGGGATCAATAATTTGTATGACCCTAAGTTCAATAATTGTTTTAAGACCCTAGTGAGCATTAATTTTCATTTCCCTAGGTTCAAAAGAATTTTTCAGACCCTAGGGATCAATAATTTTTATGACCCTAGGTTCTATGCTTTTTTTAAGACCCTAGGGATCAATAATTTTTTTGACCCTAGGTTCAATATTTTTTTTTTATTTTTTATTTCTATATTTTTCCATTCGTTTTGTACACCATGAAACATTTCCAGATAAAGTTCGATGTTGCAGCGCGGATGATTCAGTTCCAGCTCGTAGTCCACTACACCGTCATCATTTATGTTAGAAGAGTCATAGTTGTAGGTCGTATCAAGGAGGTAGCTGTTGTCACTGACATAAAACATGATTAACCTTAATACAGCATCATTATAACTAACATTATTGTACCTGGTTTGATTACCAGCTAATCGATGTTTTTTTCGAATTTATAGCAATTTAATTGGAATGTTCCTCTTGCTATTTTAATAGCCTATTTTTATATTTAAATATGTTATTGATTTGGAATAACGGGACATTGATGCCATCAAATTACATAGCCATTGTGTTCGGTTTGATTCCCAGCAGACAGCAATTTAAATCTCTGGTTCCTCTTCCTATTAATGGCTTATTTCTGAAAAAAGTGTATTGATTTGGAATAACGGGACATTGAAGCCATCACATTATATATATATTGTTTGTTTACAACAATTTTGCATGGCAAACTTTAATTTAATATTCTTTTTGTATTAAGATTAAAAAAATTGGTATTTTGTATTTCGCGATTTCGTATTGCGTGAATTGAAAATTGTTTTTTTTTTGTAAAACGGATTTTTGTTACATTAAAATTTAGAAACAAAAAATATATATTTGTATAATATACAAATAAATGTTATAATTCCTAAAATAGAACATTATATTTTAGCATCATTCGATATATGTCTTCAACAAGACTTCGAAGTTCTCGGTCAACAATTTCTCCACCTCTTGTGTATCCATCCTCAATCATTTCATCAACAGTTTCATGCTCTGAACGTTCAATAGCCGGATACTTTAAAGGAACATGTAATAATGGTACAAAACTTGCTGCTATTGCTAGACCGAATGGCATATACTGAACGTATTCTCTTAGCAATGAATCGTAACTGTAAACAAAAATAATGTTTAAATGCAGTTTGCTATATCTAAATTTTGTATAGAACAACCTTAAAAAGTTCGGAACATTTCTAAAAGGATTCTTGGAAATGTATTCCTCGATAAGCGCTTTGTGGTACGTTTCGAAGATTCTGTCAAAGTGCACGCTTCGAACGTCCGTACCCGTAGAATTTGCCATGAACGTTGTTAAATCCATCATTGGCGAAGAAAAACGAAGTGTCTGAAAGTCAAACATCATTGCCTTTTGAGGAATCTATTAAAATAATAAGATAAAGTTTAGTACTTTAAAACAAAAAGTTTATAATGCTCACTGTAATATTGTACTTAAAGGCAATATTATTACGCAAATAATCGCCATGACAGATGACCGCATAAGGTTCTACCGGTGTAACTGTTTGCTTCATATAGAAATATGGGTCTTCCAAAACTGTGCCTAGTTTCTCCAGAAACTCGTCGGGAATTGATAGTTTATTGGCACGCACCGTTCTTATTGCACGTTTTGGACCAATTTTCATTAGACGATCCCATTCTTCAACGGGAATATCGAATGTGAAGCGTGTTTCCTTAAATTGTTCAATGATTGCCTTAAAACTGTCTGGTTTTGTATGCTTAAGTGCATAAAATCCACCATGAAATTTGCCAAGCGTTTGAACTAATAACATCAATAAAAATAAAGTTATATTGTACAAGTATAGTGGAGAGTATAGAGACCTGCTACTAATATATGCTCCAACGATAAATTCACTAAGGACTTTGACATCATCCAACCATCCATGCCGAAATCACTAAGTGCAATTACTGCCTCCATTGGTTTTATGTGGGAATAGTAGTATCTATAAAATAAATGATAATTTTATACAAAATATAGTCCTGAAGTTAGAGCCGTTCCAAGTGAGTTAGAGTTGGCCTTTTCAGTCTCGCGTCTTGCGAAAGAAGTAGATCGAAGAAGGTGACTCTAACTCGATTGTAACTGTTCTAAGTTTTTCGAATACATTTTTTATATATTTTTTACTTTGGCAAAAAATCGGTGCAGTTTAATTTTGGCATGATCTGGGTATACGCCAAAATTTCATTTTCAAATAAAGTGGCAAAGGCTGTTTTTTCAAAGGTTTCCGGATCGCAATTTGGTGTAACCTAAAATAATATAATAATATGATGGTGTTTTTATTTACTTTTTTTTGTAATAACAAGAGTAGTGAAATTAACTGAAACACTAGACAGATCGAGGTCATTTAAACGAGCAGACATGAGCTCCATGTTTGCGACGCTATAACTCACGAACAACTGAACCAAACAACAACAAACTGTCAAGCGCGTGTTAGCGCGTTAAGACCTCTTCTTATAGCATGACCCGAAGCGATGAATACAACTAGAACTACGCGCTTGCAACGACACCTAGCGAAAATACCACAGGACTTTTTTGACAGTCTTATAAAAGAAGCCTTCTTAAACCAATTATCATAAAAATAGAAATGAAGGAGAGGGCGCGGAATAAAGACTGGAAGAATGTGAGAGAAAAGAAGGAAGAGAGTGAAAGAGAAAAAAAGAGAGAGAAAAAGCGAAGAAGGAAAAAATTACACTTATAGGAGTAGGGGATTATGGTATATTTATCGATAGGTAATTTAAATATCTATAACATAAAACAAAGATAAATACAATTCGACAACCCTTAGGGGAAATGGGGTATCCGGATTAGAAGGTTATGGCGTTTCTGAGCAAAAATCAGTATACTTTTTTAGTACAATAACTTTTAGGAATCGACCTGTCAAAATTTGATGGAAATCCGAAGCTTAATTTGATTTTGACAGTCATTTGCTGATAAAACCGTTTTGGCCTTCTTTGGTGCACGTTCACCAGGTGAAGTCCTCTGTTTCGACTGTTCCTTGGTCTCTAGGGTATAATGGTTAATCCATCATAGATTTTATTCACGTTTTCTTCCGTGGTGACTGTTTTTGGGGCTTCAGGGCGTTCCTCGTCAAAAACCGATGTTCGGCCACGACGAAACTCTGCGAACCAATGAAAAACGGTTGTACGAGATTGGTTTGATCTTCTCACACGTTTTTCCGCTCATAAACAAAAACCGGATAACAAAATGATTGTAAAAATAATCAAATTAGGCGTCGGATTTCCATCAAATTTTGACAGGTGTCCTAAAAATTATTTTATTACAGATTTTTGCTCAGAAACGCCATCTAGCTTTTAATCCGGATACTTATCAAACAACCCTCGTCTATGTATATTAATACCATGAATTTTAAAACAAAACCTCCGCAAAAAATTGTTTTAAAAGAAGAAAGTAAAAAACTCAATACACAATTTTCAGTATTTCAAGCCAAACCCACATACTATGTCTTATTCTGAATTCGGGTAATTTGAATAGGTTAATTTCGGTTGCTCGATATTACCAGTCTATCGATGGTGCACTCGGTTGTTTGTGTTGGGTTAAAAATAATAAAACAGATGATTTCATTGGTGTACTGTTAACCTGTATAATTGTTAAGGCTGCAGTGCCGCAGGGCATTTTCGGTACTTCTGTACTTCAACCCCTTCATTTGTTGACAACAAAAATTAGTCGGCGCTAATAAAACCCTTAGGGGCATCAATGTTTTAAAACAAAAGTGTTAAATGCAGGTGTGGGGAGGTACTCAGGTATGGTATCAACTAAAAGGTATTTAAAATACCTATGTTTTTAAAAAAGTTGATTAAAATCGGATTACGGATAAAGGCAGATAGGGGCAAAAAGTCATTTTTTGTGTAGAGAGGGGGGGAACTGGGTTGAAAGTGTGTAACGGACCAGCTTTGACAAAAGGCCAACTATATCGAAAGAAGTGGAGCCTGTCCGAGACCCTAAACAAACGGAGCTTAATCGCCAGCCGCAAAAGCGGCGCTTCGAATGCTGTCCGTGTGCCTGGCAGCGACTCAGCGGATCGGAGTCTGCTTTGCCGTGGGTCTGGGCCCGCACAACCTCCACTTCACAAACGCGAAATTGCACCCACTCACTCACACATTCACACAACAATTGGAAAAGCCAATGAGTTTTAAATACAACAATACATTTAATCTAACTTAAATAGACAATAATAAAACATTTACTTACCCTCAACGAAATTCACTAGCCACAAAACAAAACTACACTTACATACTACATAAGCCGTGCGTGTCACGGTACGCCAAATAACGAATACCAGTCCTTGGTGACCACTAAGGGAATGGCCCTACTAGGCAGGCTCCAAATGGATAAAATAACGAGGGATCGCGGCCACAAAATGGTCCGATGCCGGATGGTGGGTCTTCCTTTTTATACCTTTTTCAGCACACGGGCTTGTCCACCAGCGGGGATCTTCCTTCTTATCCCACCGAGACGTGTTTTTTTCTCGAAAGTCACTGAAGTGGCTCACTCTTATTTTTTTTCGGCGAGGCTCTCGATGTCTTCAGCATTCCTTTCCCTTTTCCTTTATTACGTCTTTTATCGATGGTGGTTGGCGACTTACTCCCCGAGTCATCAGTTGCACAAAACTCCTCCGTCATACTGTCATGGCGTGCTGACGTTTCTGTCTCCTCACTGACAGTTCTATACTGCGGCCTCTATGTTCTAATATTAAATTGTGGTGGCTTCACAATGACAAATTTAATAATTACAACAAATATATAATGAAAACAGAGAACTATGAGTGAGTGATCAGGTGGATTAATAAATGTTTAACTCACACGCTACAATTTATAAATTATTATTATAATTATACTCTATTAAACTTTACTACACTTAATATTTGCTTTTTCGGTTCCTATAAATAGCACGTAAAGATTGTTTCTGTGTTGTGTTGCGATTACAATTTGATGCGTTCACAAACATCGTCATTATCCTGGTCATCAGGTCTATGACTTCTATAGTATGTTCCTGTTGAATTGTGTTTTATTGATTTGAAAACGATTTAAATAAACGTCAAGATAAACACCCTTAAACATGAACACCCTATAGTGCAGTTGACTCTCAATCATGTACTTTTTTAATCGATATCGGTTCCATTTGATGTCGCAATATTCTGGCCGCCAGTGTGCATTTTGAAATGGCGTTTAAAATGGTTGTAGTTCATTTATTAGCACATCAATTTGCCGTAAGCCATAAAAAGTCGTCAGACGGTTTTTTTGTGTATGTAATTCTGGCTACAATTTCAACGGTTTGATTTTTCGATTACACCTTCACTCGTTCTTTTGTCTGTTTTAAACTTTTAGTCCACCTGTATATAAATGAACACGAGTGCACTCCTCGAATTTGATTTGCTCGTTTATGCGATGACATCAATATATGCTTGCGTGCTAATGCACAAATATACATTTACGTAAAAGTACATAGAGTAAGTATATAGCACATATTCAGGTTGAACAAAAAAAAAAACACCCACACACACGGACAGAATGGCCCATTTCAATGACTACAAATTTTGTTAATGTTATTATTATTACGACAATAAGTGTTCATTGTAATTTGGTGGGTGTCCGAATGGGCGACGATAACAATTAAATACATGAAGTTCATTTATTTTATTGCGAACACGCTTTAAGGCTGGCTTGATCCTGTATATGCTCTATATATATATATAAAAAATAATATCATATTATATTTATAAACTTTTATATTGGTAGGGGCGAATGCGATTTAGGTTATATACTTTTTAAAGAGATAATTGGAGTATATTGGTGATAATAATTGTACTTTATATGTATTGAAATTATGAAAAAAAATCGAAAGATTATTACATTTAATATAAATAATAAACTAAATTTTATTGGTTAACAATTTTGGTGATAAAGGTTTGAATTCGTCGTGACATTGTGTTACAATATAAATCGGTTATTAAGGACCAGATTCTCTTTAACTAATCTATTAAAACCGTTTTTATTGATCATGTTTTTTTTCGTAGGTTTCTCTTCATTAAACCCCACAATGTCTCGATTGAAGAGAGATCTGGGCTGCTTGATGGCTGTATGACACGAAGCATCATCTTGTTGGAATATAAATTCTCCATATTCAGTACTTAGATCTGGAATGGACGATTTTAAGTGATGTTCCAGCACGTCCTGGCACTTGACTGCATTCATGATTCCATCTATGCTTATACTAACATGCAAGATTCACACGACACACATACAACATTTATACCATATGTATAATTAATACTAAAACTAAGGAGCAACCCTTACACTCCTGTGTTGTAGACCGTTCCCGTATCCGTGGTCCAGGTCTTGTATCTTCGGT
>JANSTU010046543.1:0-10430 GCA_027564075.1 Bolitophila hybrida | reverse complement strand
TATACAGGGTGCGTGTGTATATGTTAATTGATAACATTAATGTTCCGTTATTCCAAATCAATAACCTTTTTCAGAAACAGTCTATTAATAGCAAGAGGAACCTATTGATTTAAAGTACTACATTCGAAAAACACTTCGGTCTGCCGGCACGGTTTGAACCGGCGACCTCCCATAAACCAGGCCAACGCGGTATCCCACTCGGCTATGGCTAAGGTTAATGTAATAAAATAAATCTTAAAACCTATCCCCTTTGTTTTCTATTATTAAATCAAACTTTTTCAATGCAAGGTGATCGCATTATCATTTCATCAAAACCCAATTCATAACTCTCCGCAGATTTATAGTTAGCCAAGATTATATGTAAATATTTTGGTACATATAAAAAAATTGAGTTTTTTTTTTTAAATATTCTGGAGGTCTTTTAAATTATATTTTGGGATCTTTAAAGGGTAATAAATAAGTATTCTTAATTAATATTTTCTTTATTCTGCTTATCTAATTTATCTTTTGTTCACTTTTAGCCGAGTCAATTCAACGCATGCTGGCCAATTTGCCCGCCAAGCGAGCTTGCCGTCAGATTCTACCAAATGCTTCGATCAAAAAGCAGAAACAACGTGTCGGAAAGTTCCGCCAGCAACAGATCCTAGTCAAGAGTTCCACAGGACCCGGTGGAGTTGGCAACGTAAAAACAATGGGTCCTCTGCGAAGCAGACGTTTTCTAGCAACCTCTGCAACAACCGTAACGGCTGTTGGCAAAAATCTAAGTCTACGCAAGCGTCTGGCTGCTAAACCATTACCACAGACAGTGCGTAAAACAAGATCAGCCCTAACTTCATCAACAACAGAGGAACCTGCAGCATCTCAGGAGTTTATGAATACGCTAAAACGAAAGACACAGCGTGTTGTCAACAAAATAACGAGTTCGTTCCGACGTGTTGGTTCAAGTGCGAATGCTTCGGTGGCTGGACCTGTTAAAACGGTTCCAAGGAATATTGTGACGCGCAAGGTGCAAGTAGTGCTTAAGGACGTGCTAATGCCGAATGGTAGTCTTGTGCCTGATAAACCTAAAGAAAGTATTATCCGTAAGACAATGAGTTTTCGAAAAGCTAAACAAAAGAACGTCGTTGCTATGGAGAAGGAAGAGACAGAGGTGAAAGAGGTTAGTGTGCCCGAGGCAAAGGAGACGATTACAGACATTTCGGAAAATCTAGAGGTACCGAAAGTTGTTCCAAAGAATCGTAGCAAAGCCATTAAGCGGATTATCAAAGGAATCCGACGGAAATGTCGCAAAAAGCCGACTGAAAAAAAGAAGTCTGATGAAGTGATTGAGACTGTCGCCGTTACTGTGGAAGAACCTCCACTAACTGTACATTCCAGTGAAGAAAAACTTCCTGTAGTCGATCATCCGGTGGAAATGGAGAACATTAAAGTGATTTTAGACGTAATTCCCACCGATGCCGAAGTGACCAATGAGATAAATCCTGTGATACCAAATGAAATTCCTGCGGAAGTACTGCCACCTACACCAGTTAAATCGGTTTCACTGGAACCGCTTAAGACACCACCAACTGCCAAGCGACGTGTACGTAAGCTAAACGACTGCATTGCAATGCTTACTGGCAAGCTTCAAGAGAAACTAGGTGTTCCATTTCTTGATAGTGAAAATGATACAGCTGCTGCCTTAAAACCATCTACGCCGACATCAAGTGTCCCAGCAGGAGTTAAACCTATCGAGAATAACATTGCAGAAGCTACAAGCTCCACTCCAATGGATACAGTCAATATGGATACACCAAAGAAACGTACCAGAGGTCGAAAGAATAAACTCGAATTTGCAGCAGATGAAACGATAGCAGTGCTACCATCTGAGGAACTCACACCGCACGATGATAATGAACCACTGAATTTATCTATAAGTACTCGTAGACAGGAGGCGAATACAATCAGACCGATTGTTTTTGTTGAAGAAAAAAGAAAAACACCATATAAACTGCCATTTAGTGTGCTCAGTCGATATATCGATGAAAAATTAACTGACCGCAGTCTAATCTTAGACTGTTCACATGTGCCCAAGGTGCTTCAGGCTAACAGCTGTTTAAAATCAACTGAAAAGGATGTTATACCATTCCAAAATTCAGTTAACACTGAGGTAATGGTTGAGACCTCAATAATTAGTACTCCTGTAGAACTGCAGTCCGTTAAGCCTGTCACAGAGGTCGAAACAATAATAGACTCAATGCCGAAACGAGATGCAGAAAGTTTTACGGTGGAGCCAGCAATTGATGTTGTGACAACCAAGAAGATTAACAAGAAAATAACAACTGTTCTTTCCACTGAACAAATAGCTACATCTGGAGATGAGCTACAGAATGTTTTAATTTCACCATTATCAGTGCAAGAACCTCGTGAGTTGTCTGAAAAGGAATTGATTAGCATTCCAGAGGTAACACCGACAAAGCGAACGCCTCGAGGTAGGGCTAGTAAAAAAGTGTTTGTTCCCATAACGGCGATGGAGACTAATGTTGATAAAAACGATTGTAAGGATACTCTAAGCAAGGAAAGAAATTTAGAAATTTGTAATGAATTGGTGGCTAAGGTTTATCCAACAACGGTACCAGAAACTGCAGAAGTAGTGTCAGATTTATTGAAAACGGATGAAGACGATCGCATCAAGGAGAGCGACTCTAATAAGATCGAAGTAGCTCATCCAGCACCAGACATTTCCGAAATCACACCTAAAAAGTCCACAAATAAACTGGAGAATGTTATAGAAATACTTGGTGAATCTACAATTACAAAATCTACACCAACTAGATCGAAGCGTTTGAAAAAGGGGCAAACCGATGAAACAATTTTAGCTAAAGTCTCACAAGAATTGAATGACAGTCCACATAAAGTGAGTGAAACACCCACAAGATCAAAGCGACTGCTAAAGGATCAGTCTGCTTTAATTGAAGCTATCTCTGAACCTGAAATACAATCAGAAAATCTTGAAATTATAGAAAAATCATTAGATTTGAAGCTTAGTCAGGAAAATGTTAAAACTACATCCAAAATTGGTAGAAGATCAAAAAAAAACAAGAATTTATCGAATCTCGAAGAACAAATAATGTCGGTAGGTCCGAGTTCAGTGGATCTACAAGTTAACGAAATGACGAATGACACTCCCTCAAATGCGAGAAAAACTAAGAAATCCGAAATTGAAATACCGTCAATAATTCAAGAAGACAAAATTATCGAACCAACCGATGATCTGATGAACTCTGAGACTAGTTCAGCAGAAAAGGTTGTCGTTGAGGTGACTAACAAAAGAACAACTCCATCTAAAAGTAAAAAGCCTTCAAAGAAGACTAAGGGTATTCAACAGGTTGATCGAGTTCATCTGGAAGTTGAAAATCAGTCTGATGGGACAGACATTAGAAGGATTGATCCCGCAGAGGGTAAAGAGAATGATATTATGGCCCTAGACAGAGACGAGATTCGATTGTCGGAAATGGAGCAGCCAGTAGTTGAATACATCAAAAGTGATAAATTAAAGGAGTCCGTTGATGATCCCATTATCGAGTCACAAAACAATGAAACAACGATACCAATAAAGAATATAACCGAAAATATTCCGAATTCCGCAATTGAGGTTCACGTTGAAAATGTAAAAACCAAAGCTACTGCCAAAAAATCGAGTAATATAAAAAAGAGTCTACCGACTGAACCGAACAGTTCAATGACAGAATCATCCGCCCAGCTTCCGAATATCAAATCCACTCCAACAAGACAAAGAAAATCGAATAAGATTCAAGAACCTTTGCTAGATATAATTCCAAATGATCCCCTGGTTACGGAGGAAGAACTAAATCCAACGGGAAAGTCGAAAAAGTCCGTAGCAAAGCGATCACCCACAACGAAGAGTAAACGAATAACAAAGCGACGCAATTCGACGCTTGCTGTACCCTCCGAATATCGATCATCCTCCGATGAGCTTCAGATTCCAGAAAGTCCTGTAAAAGACAAGAATATCAAAAATCCTGACGAGGTACCAGTTTCAAAAATTCTAGACGGCATTCCAGCAAAAAAACCCTTTCGAAGTCGTTCCAAATCGGTGTGCCTCGATAAGAGTCCGTTTCAAGCAATCTCAGGCAATATCAAGTCGAAACCAAAGAATGCACAAACCAAGTCCACGGATACTCCACTAGAACCATCCAGCGATGAGGAACTACTACCTTGGGACCCAGAAGTTGGTTTTATAAGTCGGCTTGAAGGCAAATCCGTACCAGTTGTTCCCGAAGAGCAAACACCTGCGATCGGCACGAAACGAAAGCGTCGCAAAAATGAGCTTGCTAAGATCATAGCTGATCAACTTCTGGAAAGCTTCAAAGAAGTCGATCCGTCACGTATTGAAGAACTAAAAGTTTTGCATGACATGTCATGCGAGAGTAGCGAGGATCTTCTCATTACTCCTCGTACACCGCCACCAAAACGAAAATCAACACTATTAGCTGCCAAAAATTCAGTTCCAGCTACTAAACCTGCTATTAAACCAATTCTCAAAGAATCACCAGAATTGAAGAGTGTCAAGTTTACAGTTGCGGCATCCGCTGATTCGGATGATGAACCACTGGCCAATGTGCGCTCCCTGATAGACAATGCTACCCGAAAACGAAATAAAACACCAAGCAAAGTAAAGTTCGAGGATGAAGATGCTGGTCATGTATCGGACACGGCGACCACTGCGATTCAGCCAAAACCACAGAAAATTACACGACGTCGAACGACCATGTTCTGTGAGACCACGCGTCCAGTAGTGTCAGTCAAAAAACGTGGCAGACCATCTAAGGCCGAATCTGCGGCAAAGCAGCAGCCAAGCATTCAAAAAACACCGGACTCCACGGATACGCCATTGCCAAAGCGTCGATCACCAGGAGCAGTGATAACACCAGAAATCAAAGAGCCAGAAGCACCAGCACCAGTAGTTGTCAAATCATCGGTTAACGATCTAGTAGCGCAGATAATCAGTGACTTTACCACGTCCACAATTGACTCTCGCAATAACTCCCCGCTTGTCTTTGGCGAGCAGACCAAAGCTAACGTGGAACAACTGACCAAACCAGCCGAAGATGTTACACCCAAGATTGATGCACTGCCAAAGGCTCCACTAAGGCACCAAGCCATCTCAAACCTAATGCGAATGGATGCCCTGTCCAGCATCAAATCACCGATCCGTGCACCTTTTATGTCCCCACGCTGGGAACCCGACGCAGACGATGCAAAAAAAACACCAGTCGCTGTGGCAGAACCATGGAAACTGACAGTTTCCACAGCCGATCTTGTACAACCCATCGAAAAGCCGTCGTCACTCTTTCAAACAGTCAAGGATAAGACCAAAAAACTGCTGGGGAAAATGTCAAAGCGTAAATCCAAGAAAGCTGAGAAGGCAGCAAATCGTCGTGCTTCTGCGAGTGGTGCTTCCAAACGACCACTGTTGCGACCCAGCATTCTATCGACGACAACCAATCTCCGTTCGTCACCTATCCAAGCAGGACAACTGTTTGCCCCCATCACCATCACCAGTGACAGTCAGCCATTATCGACGATTTTTGTAAACGAGAAACTTAGTCCCGTCGAACAACCCAGATTAAACTCTGAAGCAAGATGTGAGGATCTGTTCAGCATACGACCGACGACAACAGAACAACGATGTTTTGGTTTATTTTCATCCGAAGGCATTGAAAATACAAATAAAAACGATGTGGTATTCGAAAGTGTCGATAAAGCAGTTAAATCGATTGAAAACGCTGTTGAAATTCTAGAAAAACCTATGGAAATCCCTGCAAAAACTCTCGAGAAGCAACGAAAACCAGAAAAGGCTGTTAAGTCCATGACCACTTCTAATCTTGATCAAATCAGTATTCTGTCAAAAGTCACGCCCCTTCCAAATAAGGCTGCTGTAAAGTCTGTGACCACATTTAATCTTCCAGCGCCCCTTCCAGAAGTTCTGTTACCTAAATCATTGCCACTACGCCATGCTCAGTCCTCATCCTCGTCCGATGATGACCATGTTATGCCTTTCCGAAATCGACGCAAAATTACGAAACGACGCAGCAAAACCATACGACCCGTTAAACCAGTTCCAAGCATCCTGATCACCCCAACCATACAAACTACAAAGTCGTCCGATCTCATCTTTGACGAAATCAAAAAATCCGATACGCCAGACCAGTCTAAACTCATGATAAATTATGATTCTTCACAGGATACAATTCTCTCTGAGATAGTAAACAAAATCCGTGATGCCCACGAAAAATCCGAATCCGAAGAAGACATGTGCCTGGCTGCCATTGCAAAGAGTCTGAACACCAAGATCATGAGCAATGAAGATGACTTTAGCAACGACGGAGAAACTGTGCCAGTGGAATTGTCTTGTAACCTTGAAATTACTCCAGTAATTCCCATGTCAGATGTAGATACCGTTATATTACTGCCACCACCACCGCCTCCATTTCTACCACCACCACTACCAACATTTGTCGTAGATCCAGACGAGAACACCAACACAGATATCATAGATATGGACCTCGAGGACAACATGAGTGTGTATACCAGTTTCTCAGTTGACACAACCACAACAACACCAGGTGGAAAACCAGGCAGTGGCAAGAAAAAACGCCGAGGTCGTCGAACGATTATATCAAAATCCAATCGACGCCAACGCAAGATCACCGAGGGTTCAGCCGAGGAACATTTCTGTGAGGTTTGTACGAAAACCTTCAATTCGTCCAGGAGTCTGACCTTGCACAAGGCAACGTTGACACATATCTCCAAGCTATCCGAACTGGAGTTCTTACAATCCAAGCGCAATGCTGCACAAATTTTGGAAGAGATCCAAACGCCCGAACCGTTTGCACCAGCGGCTGAGGTACCTGTTCTGGTATCTGAAGCAGCACAAGTAATACCGGAAGTTGCACATACTCCTCCACAGCCCGTTGCTTCCACACCCGCTCCGACGCCACCTCAGAAATCTCCTCCAAAGTGTAGTCCAATTCCATTGGCTCCAAACGCCTATCTAAGCGGTATTGAACCAATCTCTTCGCCTGAGAACATGGAATTCAACTACGATCGTTACAACATTCAGCCCAAGCCTTATCTCGTGTCTGCCGCCAAAGAAACTGCCCGCCAGGCCATGAACCAAGAAGAACGCCTATTCTACGAGTGCTGCAGCATGCTTAAAGGTTCAGACCGTTCATCAACGGCCATCATTGACAATAAATACTATCCTGCCTCAAGAAACCCTACCGCTGAGCCAATGTCCACCAAACCAGTAACGCCCAAATCAAATGAACAATACTCCTACCTTTTACCAGACGCCTCAAAGCATTCAAAAGGCAATCCAAAAATCGATCCAAACCAATTCAGTGACATTTCATCAGACTCGAATCCTGCATACTCTTGTCCACAGATACCTAGCTCGTCGGCAGCCACTCAGCAAAAACAAATCTTTCCAAGCAAAGTGTTCCCGACCTCTGAACATCATCGTTCCGGTAACTATCCCGACGGTACAACCGTTGTCGAGCGTGACTACCCAGATACCTACTCAGACATGGGTGACAGTTTTCATTCATCTCCTCCGCAAGACATACATTTTGAAACCGCCGAGCAGTCACGCAGTCGGTCGAATAGCTTCCGAGCCGCGACCAGTCGTTTTGATTTCACCGCAGTTGCCACTCGCTCTGAATCCAACACTGCCACAACACCAAAGGCTGGTGGTTGTCTAGAAGCAACACTTCATCCATTGCGTTCGCCCCTGCATTCGTCCAGCTCACAAAGTTCAACTGTTTCAAAGCCACGCACAAAAGGTGCCATGAAAGGATACGATAACTTTAAGGTGTCCATCCCGACGACTGGCATTGACTTGCAACAGGCACTTAATCACAGTCCGAATCCAACAGGCTGTAAGCTAGCCGCTCTGGCTGATATTGCACTCGGAACGGACGTACCACATGCTGTTGGCCTTATCCGGGCAGCTGCCGGTTTGGAGAATAGTGCCAAGAATAATGTGGAAGTTAAAACACCGACGCGTCCCGCATCGGACTCAAAACGAGGCAATAAACTTGGTTTCAATCACCGCAAAAAGAAACAAACACCCACCAAACCAAAAGACGTGTATGATTTTGAAGATTCCCAGGACGAATCAACGGCACTACCACAGCCTCCGAAGCGTACTAACACACCTCAGGTACTGATCATAGACGAGACCAGTCAAGTGTCTAGCTACTCGGATCGTGATGATTTTAACTATGATTCATTGAGTGCTGCCAGTAGTTCAGACGATGAAGATGACGATAAGGACAATGCAAAGAAGAACGTACAGAAAAATCTTATTATGGGCCGAATCTTTAAGAGTGCCATTAAAACAGCACCGGAAACAGTTAAAAACGGATTAAAAGATCGTAAAGAGATACTCAAACCGGAGCCACTGCAAAAGAAGAAGCCAATACCAAAACAGGAACTAGACAAATTATTTGATAGCCTGCGTAGCAAGGACGGTACACCAGCAAAACCATCAACTGGACCAACGAAGCATGAGGCCAGTACGAGTTCACCGGTAACTGTACCGGAGCGTGCACAACGATCTGCCGCTCGTCGTCAACGTAAACCACGCGAGGTGATGAATCTGGAAGCAGAGACTGGCATGACAATGGAACAAATCATCGAGTTGATTGGCGTGGCCAAGCGGAAGCCACAGAGACGTTGTGCGGTTGCAAAGCAAAATCTACTAGCTGATTCATGGAGCTCGGACGAGTTTGAAGATTTCCATTCGACCAAGGATTTGATTGCACTGATGCAGGTCGCCGAGGTGAATGCAAAACGATCGTGTAGCAAGAGTTCAAAAGGTGTAAACATAGCGAAGGAAGAACCGGTCAAAGTGAAGGCACCAAAACATCATCGGTCCGACGAGCAGCTACAGCGTTTGTCCGAAGATGATCATAGTAAAATCGGACCGAAAATGTCAGCCAAGACAAAGAAATCTACACGATTTGCTGGCGTAGACACGGACGTCTCTGATCCTGAGTCAGAGTGGAGTAAAAGCATGAAACCCTGCAAGATCAAAAATCGACGGCGAACGATAGCATTTAAGGAAGACGATAGCGTTGTGGAGAAACCAAAGCCCGCACGTCGGAAACCAGTAAAAACAGCTCGACCGGTCGTTGATAGCACGCCTAAGCCAGTTCTAGCTGCCACCAGCAGCAAAAAGACCCCAACATCAAAGCAACCCATTGCCATGGCCCGGCGCAAACGAATTGCTTCCGAAATGCTATACTATTGGTCATCGTCCAGTGACGAGGAATACGGACGTGTTAAGCCACGCGATGACGGTGACAATCTAGAACAACACGGCTGGATCGTGGGTGACTCACACAAGAAACTAGTAACACTGCTGGCACACGCCAAGGGCAAGAAGATCGAGGACTGCGGTGTCAAAGAGGCAGCCCATCATAAGAAGAAAAACAACAGCTTCTAATGGGATAATAGAGAGAACTGTGCAATTATATTCTACGTTAATGGTGTTTGCGGATTAATATCTAAATAATTCTTAATTAATAGCAATAGCATAAGAATCGCGAAAATACTATGAACAAATAGTACGATTAAATGTAATTCATTCTAAAGCGTATGATTTTATAATTATTTTGTCAAATGAAACAAAAAATCCTAAATGAAAAATCAATGGTTGGATTTTTTTTAATTAACCTTATATAAAATATTATAGACTAAAAAACTAGACAGTAATATGCTATCTAATCTAATTATCTTGCATTACTATATTATAGTTATTTCAATTTACTTTTATCCCGACATTTATTTCTGACAAAATTGCACGTAAATGTATGCAAATGTCTGTATATTGTTCACAAAGCATATGATTGTCGGATATTTGATTTGCGGCACACCTTCTGTGCATTATTATATTAAAATATATATTTGTGATATTCATTTGGGTCCTCCTTGAATTTTAGCCTAATTTACCAACCATTTATTCTTTTGTAGACAATTCAAAACTTTTCGATCACGAAAAATATACTATATATATATATGAATAATAATATACATACTGCCATTTAGGAATCGCGCCAGTTTAGTGTTCAGCAAATAAAATGCAGACGCGCGCGATTGATTTTCGAATAGTCATTTATATAGGTTTTCTTAGTAGACATCTTTCAAATTAGTGATAACCTGATAAAAAATGTCTTGTGTCGTTTAGCGTATATATATATTTTCTATAAATAACTAGAGTAATTTTGATCTCTTTCTCTCTAACTAACTTATTATACGCTCTAAAATCTGTTTCGTGTCTCTGAAGCAGTGATTGCGGCACTGTTTTTTTGTAAATATTTACCTCAGCAGTCTCGAAAGATATTAAACAACAATTCACTGAT
>JANSTU010046532.1:0-10431 GCA_027564075.1 Bolitophila hybrida | reverse complement strand
ATTGATAATAAAACCTGCACGCAGAGTAATTTGCGTCACACGTTTAAGATAAAGATACTAAAACCGATGGAGCTCTTTTGCAGCAGCTCCGAAAGCCCGCAGCTACCACAAAAGCGTAGACAATTACTACCGGCAGACAAAAGTGATAAGTGAATTAGATGTACCTTGAATTTTGTTGAATATCAAGTAATATTATCATGTGTATACCTGTGCAAGCATAATAACAGTATAATACAATATATACGTGAGCGTTTTATTGAGGTTGGTTCAGGTTTAAATAACTCGCTTTTGGCTAATTAAAATTTATACGACAATGTCAACACCGAATGTATGATTTTTATGTAGAGTTTACTATTTTAGACCATTGTTTCAGTTTGAATTATATATGGTACATTTTGTTTTTTATATTTTGCATGTTTACCAAAATGATGGCCAAACATTTGACCCCCTTGATTTGTTGACGTTTGGCAATATATCACATCGGCTGAAAAGTCTGGTTCTCCCCAAATGACCTTTATTGACCATATATATTCTATATCACAGCGCATATTAACATATTCAAAAAATTAACTGACAATTATACAAAATAAAAATAAACCAATAAGACACCAACTTTATGGCAAAATTCGACTTCATTCACCAAAACTGTCTCGCTGGGAGCCCAATCTGGAGAAAACGTTTGGTGCGGAAGTGTAATTCTTGAAATTTGGCCATCGCTATTGATGGTCTGGTCTTTTTCAACAAAATTCCACGTGCATCCCAAATTACAGACGCTATAACCTTAGCTGGCTGGAGTCTAGTGGTGGATCCAAATTTCTTCCGTTGTGACATACAAAAAGCCGAAAAAGCTACAAAAATACTCATCGACACTTTGTTGTTGCTAGTACACTGTGAGCAAACGCGGCACCCATTTCGAAAACAACTTACTCATGGACAATTGTTCATGCAAAATGAAGCCGACACGTTCCTTTGATATCTTTATCTACTGCATTTTTTACTTTACGGTTTGTCGAAACGATTATATATATATATATATATATATATATATAGCGATATATAAACGCTTGCACGTGAGCCTGGAACTGTAATAATCTAAAAAAAATTTGATGATGACATTATCTGCCAAAATCGCTAACCTGATCTACAAAATTAGCGCACATGCACAACACCTTATTCATGCGTGGTTGGCAACACCAAATCGGATTATCGTATTTCAAACAAAATCAATCGATACTTCGATAACAATAAAATACAGTGGAATGCTTATTCAGACTATTATAATAAAGTTATGATACCTTCACACAAATGTAATCAAAACCGTGTTGTGATACTTGAAATGCGCGAACATGCGTTTATATTATGATAGCGGCCAACGACGTAATCTCAAGGACTACGCGCGTATCCACTTGACCGCGTAGTATAGAAATAATACATGTATCATCGGAAGATTAACGACTAATCATTTTACTGTTTTACAATATAATAAAATTCTTTACAAAAAAAAAAAAAAATCACATATAATTTAAAAATGTTAATAAAAATCATCCGCATTCAACGAACAAAAACATGTGACCCATAAGATAAATATAGCTTATCATGTCGCTCGGTTCCACAGCGCTGCCATATATTCTATTTCAAGTACCTGTAATTAAGGCAAAAATGCACGTAACTGTATTGAACTGCATGTAGGTACAATAATGCCATGCAATATTATTATTATTTAATGAATGATAGTAGATAATTCTTTATATTGTTGCGATTCTGATGATCAATTGCTATGGTAAAATTAAAACTCATGCTCTTGTTTTGTATATGGTGTTTATATTCAATGCAATTTTGTTATTATAGATATTATTTCTGAGTGATATTTATAAGATTAACAGATGGTGTTAACGTTAAAGTATACTTTATAAAATGTTGTTTGAAGCTTCAAAATAACTGAAATTCTTTTCAAAGGGGCTTTGATGTGAAATTTGGTAGCCAAAACGTGCTTGGTTAATATAAACAAGTATTTATAATTCTGAGTATATATGATTTGATGGTAAAGCATTTTTAAACGAAACATTACTTACTGAATTATTCAGCTTATATACTATGAATTTGTGTTTTTTAAATATAATATATTTGTAACTTTAACTCGTTTATGAGGGTTAATACCTAATAACAGGAAAAAACCTATACTCATGGATTTCTGTTTATTTTAAATTTCAATTATTATATATGCATTTTTTATAATAGTATATATAAACTAGAAAAGACATGCTCTCATTTTCCGATGTGCATGTGGTAAATATATGTATTTTCCGATGCTATTTAAAGTTATATGCATTTAAATGTAAATTTGCCCTACGAAGTACCGTACAAGAACATTAAAAGTACCTTTTACCAAAAGTCATACGACAAAAATAATAATAAAAAAAATCATCTAAAATGAAATGTTTTTTTAATATTATTCTGTAGCAGTGCTGGTCTCAAATCCATCTTCAATCATCCAATGATATTTTGTAATACAAATCAGTAAAACTTTATAAACCAGTCATTCGTGTTTCTATTATGAATTTATAAATACTTTTAATATTTTGGTATATACCGATGCAGAGGGGTAACGTTTTGGCTGACGGATGGTTGGTCTCTGGTTCTATTCCCGGCAGACCGAGTTTTTATTCAGTATGTTCGTCTTGCTTTTAAAATAATATTCTGTATTAAATTATTGAATGAAATTATTTGACAATGGAACATTGATACCATTAACTTACATTTCCACATACTCCCTATATCTATAAAACAAAACATTATAGATTTGTCATTTCGATTATAAATATCAAGATAGATCGTAGCGTAATAATTAATAAATAAAAACAATAATACACAATAAATAGCTTTAGTTTAAAGCTTTTATGCGTTTTATATAAAAACAAAATAGTATATCAAAGTGTTCAGATTTGCTCCCTGATAATTTTCAAATTTTTTTTTGTGTTTACACCTCTATTACCCTTTAAGGGTCCTAACCGTTTTAAAAACTTCTTTTATTTAACGAATAAAAACATAATAAGAATTAGTATATGAAATGTTAATTTTTTTAAAAAATAACTGCAAAATTATATTTAGTCCACAGATCCCAAAAAATAATTGAGAGGTATTTGATAATGTATACATTATACACACATTATTCACGTTTTCGTCCGTGGTGGTGGTGACTGTTTTTAGGGCACCAGGGCGTTCCTCGTCAAAAACAGATATTCGGCAACGACGAAACTCTGCGAACCAATGATAAACGGTTGTACAAGATGGACAGAGGTCCCCATAGACAGAATCGAGTATTGGTTTGATCTGCTCACACGTTTTTCCGCTCAAAAACAACAATTGGATAACAGAACGATATAGCTCTATTTCCATGATTGCAAAAAACTCCAAACACGTCGTACTCAAATGACTGTCAAAATCAAACTAATCATATATATACTATATACATAAACAATTTTCTGTTAATAAGGTTGGTGTAGCTACTGTAAATATATAATGAAACAACCAAATGGTGAACTTTAGCTACAAAGAGTTCAGATCGGTCTTTCGTAAATGTTTCAAGAACTAAAAACATATTTTTTTTTTTTGCCACACAACCATACATAGTTGATCTAGGCCCACTTCTGAAAAGCATTTTATCAAGTTTATTCAAAGGTTTCATGATATTTTCGGGTTTTAATACGATCGAACTGAACACCTCTTGGCAGCAAAACAACAATTCTTATGGATCTTGGCTAGTCCGAAAAAATAACAAAACATGAAGAAAATTTCGTGTCTGTACCAGGATATAAACTCACGCCAGCGCTATTACAAAACATAATGATTGATTTCCTTTTTTTATTTTATTCAATAAGAGTCGCTGGAATTTTTTTTTCAATTGCAGCCTTTTCGTGTGTATCAGCACGAAAACGGCTTGTACGTGGATTCAGTATCGCACAGATTTTGGAGATTAGCTAACTAAAAATATATTGGTAATTTCACTAGAAAAAATTAATTAAAAAATCCGAAATATACTTGTATAGTTAAGACGAAGGAACTATATATGGAGTGAAGGGTCAGGCACTCTCGATTACTGCTGCTTTAATCTCAAGCGTCAAGCGGAAATTTACACTTATTAGGACTTCGAATTCTGCTCAGAAAAAAATATCAGGATATATCATACTAAAATAAAATGGACAACAAGATTCATTTTTTGAAAGTTATAATTATATATTTTAGTTTTTTTTTAAAAATTATATTTAATGGAAGATGCCATCGCTAAAGATTTTTATAACTACGGTCCATCTGCCGAAAACAAACTTAAAACAATATTGCAAAATGCATAAGCGCTTTCAACAGCTGCATTTGGCCATTGTGCTCTCATTTCAGAAAACAATTTTTCAAACATTTGCCATGGCTGAATTCCTTGAAATATTGCAAACAGGATTATCATTGATTTGCATTTCAAATGGAAGCTTAAGCGCAGAATGTGTCGCTCTTCCATTTTAAACAGTGTTACAGCTATTCCGGTAGATGCGAGAGCCAATGCGATACCATTTTGAGCACGTATTGTGCCTTTTCACAACATTCTCTTCACCAACTCTCCCCTAAATATGACGTCATACACACATACACAACATACACTAGAAATGATTTTCTAGTCTGTATATATATACTATATGTACATCGCCAATTGGTAAAGAAAGATTAAAATATACCAGAAAACTTAATAATATAAACAACGCACATCTCATAACCGATGAATTAGCTTTACCATGAAGTAACCAATTTTATATGTCATGCATTCAAGTAAGGTCTCTAATTTTGAAACCCTTACTTATTACTTACTTGATAAACATACTCCAATGGGAGTTGTTCATCCACGTTCAAGAAAAATGCAACCCTAGTTAGACGCCGATGTCAAAGGCCAATCACTGATAGAAACATAGCTAAGCAGATGTGGATAAATGAACGTATTGGAAGCAATTATACATCGTTATACAACGTTTACGTCACAGAGCAGTTAAAATATTTCGAGATGCAAAAATCCGGTATTTTAAAACAAAACTGAACAGTAAGTTACCGTCTCGTGTCCTCTGGAAGAACCTGAAGTCTATTCGTATTAAGTCTCCAAACAATCATCTGCCGCAAATGAGCAATTCAACAAGCACTTATTTTTCCACAATTCCCCATTTTTCTGATTGCAATGTCCCCGCTCCCAACATAAATTCTAATAATACAAACGATTCTTTTTCAGATCTATATCCCAATCCGAACTTATCATTGCAATATATTCAAACAAATCTCACTCTTTTGGCTTAAATGATCTTCCCCTCCACTTAATCAACATGTTATAGTTATATTTATATCATGCCTTATCAAAGGCCCTTGATATTGTATATAATTTCGCATTCTCTTCTGACTGATTTCCAGTCTGGCTGCAAAGGTAGTCACAGCACCTCTACAACACTTCTCAAAGTTACCGATGACTTTTCCAAATCCTTGATAACAAAGAATACCATAATTATGTTATGTTTTCCTTGACTTTTCTAATGCCTTTGACACAGTATCGTAAACTTTGCTTTTAAGAAAATTATCCATTATGTTTGGTTTTAGCAGTGAATTTAATAAGAGAGAAGAGAGTGTGTTTACATTGGTGGTTGCTTACGACTCATAAACGCGTCAATTCAGGCTTCCCACTAGGATCGGTTCTTGGTCCGTTCTTATTCTCGTTATATGTCAATGATCTTCCAACCTTTCTAAGCAGTACCACCAAATATCACTTGTATGCTGTTAATGCCCAAATTTATTACTCAAGTGATTTCATTGATGGATTCTCAGAATAATATAATTAACACCGATGGCTATCTCTCACTGGTGTAAAAAAACCCAGCTTTTACTTAATTGCTATAAAACACAATGCATTTTGTTTTCTTCCTCTCGTAGTACTATTTCCACTGACTTATAACCCATACTTACACTCAATAGTCAACATTTAGCATGCATATGTCTCAAACAGCGTTGATGACACTTCAACGTGCTTTAAATGCATGTACTAGATTTGGTAACCACCTTCGCAAATTCGACCGACTTGGTGATTTTAAACATAAAATCCTTGGTTGTTCTTGAAAGATACTTAAATATACAAAGTTAACTCGGCCAACGAAAAATATGAATAGATAAACATATCTGAGCTCCAAAAATACATTAAAAATAAAATATTGTTCACGAAATTTTGACATTAATATTAATTTGGTTGATTTTTTTGTTTTTCATTCGATATCAAATCTATCTAATAAAACTTTAACGATGGGTATTGGTTTTATACATATTATATAAAAATTACCTATAGAAGTGTGCAGTTTTATGTTCATTTTAAAAAGTTGTTTTTCGCTGAAAAATATACCCTGAGAAAAAATAGAAATACGAAACGAGACATCAAAACTGTGATTATGTCTTTACATTTTATAATCAGCGAAACATTATACTACGAGTATTATTATTGAATGAATTATCTGAATTTCTCAGTGTATTTCCTGGTTTTGTTATACTGTAAGTATGAGTATGATGATATAATATTCATGGGCAATGTCAACGAGAATACTTTTCCATCCCAACCCAAGCCAGAAACAGTTCATTTACTACAAGATTTTCTACAATATATTTTTCATATCTACTCACTTTTATCCAGTCGGCTCACCCTTTATTAACCTGACATTCACAAACAATTCCAACAATATTGTCACTTATACCCTGATAAATACAAGTCTATCTAGATACGACATTCTAATCTGTGTACAAACTATAACTTATTATTGAATATTCCCCATGCTTGCAAAACCGTGCTCTTTAAATACACAATTTGGTGTAACGACTGAATTATAAACGCTACCTTGTAGAAAGAGCCATTGTCAAACAGGTATAGATCAATGAACGTATTAAAGCCATACATACATCCTTAAACGTTTATAAAATCGCGAGGTCAAAGTAATTCCTTCCTTTTCTAATTCACCTATAATCTCTATTTCCTCAAAATATTCCCTCCGGTTTACATATTATTAATTGTAGCTCTCCGAAATTTAGTTTTCGTGCCAAATAATTTCTGAATTAATTATAGTTATTTCGTCCATTATATCGAACTCAGATGGATTAGAAGTTATCTCGTTACCATTCCAGAAATGGATCCTATAATCCCTTTCTGGGACATAGGACCAGTGTGCGATGCCGCACACTTAATCTAGATTTCTAATTTTCTCTTTCCACGTCAACTTTTCTCAAATCAATACCCGTTCAGTTGAACTGAAAGAATTTAGGCCCATAAGAATTTAGCCAACACTATATCGAAGACTCTTGAAATTGTCATGAAAAATCAAATTAATATCTACTTAAAATCATATAATCTCAATGAGCCAAAGCCCAGCCTGCTCCACTTAAAGTTGATGGCTAAATTCTTAAAAACCTTGACAACAAACAATGCACAGTTTCTCATTTCTCTAATGATTTCGATTCGGTTTCTCACAATATATCTTGTGGTAAGTTATCTAGTCTCTTTGATTTTCTTCTTCAGCTAGTTACCTTTGTAAAAGAACTGAATGTGTTGATATTGATGGTAAACTATCTTCACATAAAAAGTCGGGCGTTCACCAAAGTTCAGTTCTTGCTATACTCCTATTTTCAATATTTATTTATGACTTTTCCACTATTCTTCGCAGTGAAGCTATGTATCATAGCTGATGACGCCCAGTTTTACTCCTCGTGTATAATATACTATATAGTGTATTGATACACTTACAAATAAATAACATACATGCTGACCTAATTGCTGTTTCTGTATAGTGTAAACCTATAACCTAACCAGCAGGCATATTCTACAAATTTTAAAATTTTGGACATTTCAATAATTACGAAAACGACCCTGTAACCAATTATTTCATTCACCACAACCACACAAAATACATTCGCAAAAGGCTTATGCGATAGATTTTTGAATATATTGCTATTTGTTTCGTGCAAAAACAAACGAACGCGATATACCCAACTAATGTTAATACTTTTTGCGAATACAATAATAATATATTGGTAAAGCTAATTTGTATATTATACAGACGACGAAACTTAGGATTTGTGGTTAGTGGATATTTTTTAATGTTGTTAAATCTACCAACATTGAATATTATATATTATTATCAAGAAATGCAGCATCACGATATTTTAGACTGAATGTTCTCAAAATTCAATAGAACTGAGCATTTTCAGTGACTAAGATATATGTGATTGTCACCTTGCAATCGTATTAAATGAAATTCTAATTTTATTGATGATTTCATCTGGTTATGACTGTGCAGCTGGATCTAAGTAATTGCAAATAATACCGTAAATCATTTCTCATAATATGTTTATTATTATTTTTATATAATACATAGTGTTAAAAATTGTTTAAAAAAATGGTCAAATTTCGGTGTTCTTATGGCAATTTTAATAATACGAGTACTTCCTTTTTCAGACTGCTCAGTATTTTCTTCATATCCGATTAGATATACGGATTTCTTGACCTCTTATAATTTACCGAATATTTTGCAGATGTCTTGCAAAATTGTATTGGTAGATTTTATTTATTATTATTTTACATTCACAAATATCATTTATGTGGGTCTCACCGACTCATAAAAGGCAATAACCTCTACAAGTATCATACATACGAGTACATAAATTGAGAGCGAAAGCAATCCTATTGATCAAAAGGTGGTAATTTATTCAATTATATCTTCCAAACAGAGATTCACTGTTGTCACAGTTTTTCATATTATATTGAATAACAAGTTTATGCGACTGTTTGATTAATTTGCTTTATTTGGTATTTGTATGTACATATATATAATATAACTGCATATTTTTTTTTTATATTCTCTACTATACTATTTTAAATATTATATATATACATAATATGTATAATTTAAAAAATTCCATCGCAAATAATCTAAATATAGCAATATGCATATAAACAAAAACTTTTGAATAACACGTTTTATCTCTATTTTTGTTTACATTAATTCCCTTCGGTGAGATATTTGTGAATTATAATAGCCACCAGGCTTATATACAAACTTTTGTTTTTTATTTATCTTCTTTATTTGATGAGTTCTTGATAAATTAAAAAACATATATGTATATATTATTATTGTTAAACTTATGCATGCGAAAATATAAAAATATCTCAATATCTAATTCCTAATTATTAAGACCGTTTATTTCGTATTCAAAAAGTTATAATTGTGTTAATATAATTCGAATTGAAGTAAATTGGTCATAACAAGCAGCTTTATTAGCATAAAAGAGACTCGTGTTTATATTATTAAAAAAAAACTGATATTAGAAATGATACAAATATATTTGATGTCACCCGATGATATGGCCATTGACCAATGCAAGTTGGAAAACTTTCCGCACACCAGTGCGTCTATATAAGATTATTAAATTGTATAAGTGAGCTCATGTCTAAATGTTTGTGCAAATGTCTAACATTGTACTATATTAAGAGTATATGGACAAACGCTTGGTGATATCTATATAGTCTACATAATATATCTATATATAAACCACTTTGCGTGCTCTTGAATGTCATTTCTTAACGCCGACAACTATTTTCGTATATATACGCATTAAATTAAGAAATTGTTTACGTATGTTTTCTTTAATGGCATCTGTGTGAATTCATTTGTGTTCTTTTTGCGATAATGAAATGATGCGATCAACAATTTATCTTATATAAAAAAAGCATTAAGCAATAAAGATAACCTTGAGATTGATGATACAAAATGGACTCTGAAATAATATAGGCATGATAAAAAAATGTAGTAATGTAGTAAATAAACAATGGATAAATTTATGATTTTATTGTACATATTTTTTAATTTTCCTTTCTTTGTCCGAAAGATTACATGTCTTTTATATGAAAATGATTTCGGACATTTGGTCACCGATATAACGTATTGAAATTATACCATACTTCTGAACATGCCCTAATTTGGAATGATTTATTGAAAGACCTAACATGGTTTGTTATACAGAGTGATTCATCATCGTAAGCCAAATTTCACAATTATTTTTCAACGCTTTTAAAGAGCTTCTGAAGATCTTTTAAAATCAATAAATTTTAACCTTAACATACTCTTTTTCCACCAGCTAGTAACTAAGCTGTATTTATGATACCGGGTAGCTTACCATTCAAAATAATAATGTTTGGTCTTACTCGGCTAGTTGACAACTCAAGTGAATTTAATCATATACATATAAATTCCTTTGATTCCTATTCAACAACAAAGTTGCGGAACTGGACGCGGTTGACGGCCAGAGCCTTTATCGCCGTCCAGTTCGTTTGAGCTTCTGCCAGCTCTCGTTCGACTGTGCGCCTCCACGTCGTTTTCGGTC
>JANSTU010046521.1:0-10431 GCA_027564075.1 Bolitophila hybrida | reverse complement strand
ATATATAACATAAAATATGTGTATTCTGAAGAAAAGAACATTACGGTTAATTGAAAGGCCAAATATAATAATGCTTCTTTTGTTTTGAGCATTCCATAGACGTTGCTAAAAAAACATTTAGGCTGATGTACAGGAAAGCGAAAATGCCGCAAATGCCCCTTCATTTGTCGACCACAAGACCGCAAAAAATAGTCGGCGCTAATGAAACCCTTAGGGGTGAGAGGGCATCAAAGTTTTAGAAAAGGGTAAGTCATATTTTGATATATATCAACTGAAAGGTATTTAAAATACCTTTGTTTTTAAAAAAAAGTTCGGATATCGGACAACCCTTAAGGGAGATAGGGGCAAAAAGCTAATTTTGTGTATTTGTGTATTAAAAGGGGGTAATCAAAGGGTTTAAAAACATTGTGGGTTAATTATTAAAGATTAGGAGTTTCCGCACACAGCTATAATATTTTAGGGTTCGTGGAAATTATACTTTAGGCGTGGTGGCAATTTAAATTTACCGTTTTTTTTTCAAAAGCTTTGATGCCCTCTCACCCCTAAGGGTTTCAGCAGCGCCAAATATGTTTTTGTGGATTTCGGGTATGCATCGTTTTGTCCAAAAACAGCTCTACAGAATTTTCGTAATTTGCATTATACAAATTAAATTGTCGCTTAGTAATCATTAAAATGCAATAGCGTTATTTTCTTGATGTCTCAGAACTACACATTTATGTGAGCACATTTTCAAAATTGAAAGCTTTGAAAACGGATTACTTCAATCGAATGGAAATTGATTTCGACAAATTAATTGTGATACAAATATATTTTTATTTCGCAAAAATGATTTCCGAATATGTTTGAAATATAAGACGAAAAAATCTTTATATTTTTCGCAGTATAACTAAAAACGCATGTGTAAGTTTTACGTGTTGGTAGAGTTTCACTGTTTTAATAGTTATCTATCAAATTCAAAATTTATAATAAATTTTATACTATATAAAAGAGTGTCAAATAAGTCTTGCGGTATTTTCGCTAGGTGTCGTTGCAATCGCGTAGTTCTGGTGGTATTCATCGCATCGGGTCATGCTATAGCTTGTTGGAAAGGTCTTAACGGGTCACTTACGAAAACGTAAAGCGCAAACGGTCGTGGTCAAAACGCGGTGAAGCTGCCCAGACGGTGGCCATGCCCGGATTGACGGCCAGTAAGGTTCTGCTGTGTGTTTGGTGGGATTCGCAGGGAATCATCCACTATGAGCTGCTCCCCTATGGCCAAACGCTCAATTCGGACCTGTACTGCCAACAACTGGACCGCTTGAAGGCAGCACTCATGCAGAAGAGGTCATCTTTGATCAACAGAGGCCGAATTCAACGAGGTACTCTAAACCAATGGGTATTTTACAGTTTTCGGTAAATCCAAGTTTATTGTTGTACAGTTTTCTTCTTTAACGCATTTGTATTGTTTAAAATATGGCATAAAATTCCACGGTGTTAAAAATTAACTTCTGATAATATAAAATATTATTATTAATATGTTTGTGAACGTGTAAATGTTTTCGGTTTATGAATTTTATGCAGCTGACTCATATCGTCAACATTGAAGTCATACAAAATGTCACATAACACAAAATACCCAAAGATATGAATTTCGTGAATATTTCCATTTTATATTTAATTAAAAAAAAATTATAATATATATAATATTATATAGCAACCGAAATGTATATTAGGACAAAATTAAATAGTTTATCAGCCCGCATATGTAAATCGGGAAAAACGTATAATAATAGTTATATTTTAAAAAATAAGATAATAATTAAAAATTTGTGTTTGATCATAAAATCGTTATTCATTTTTTTTTTAATTGGTACGCATAGCAATTGAACTTGAAGATTGACATACTAAATGCGTTCGCACTATCATAAAATTGCTCTACACGCTCGCTCAGTCCAAGTTAATGACTTTTTATCATATATTCCGACTTTATACAATTTAATTACTACATTACTCTATTATATATAATATAATAAAATATATACTGCTCTTATTTAGTTGTTGCCAGACGCACGTCGAGTTCATGTCCGCCGCTGACTCAACTTAAGCGCGCGTACTCGTTATCGTGTCGAGTAAACAGTATAAATATACATACACATAAGCAATTAAACATATTCATATATTGAAACAATGAGAAAAAAACACATTTTCTTAAAAAAAACACATTTTGTTTTCAAAAGAGATTTCATTGTATCAAGCAAGCACTATCAGACGTAAACAAAGAAATCGACATTGTGCATGAAAATCGCTGCAATGCACTTCTTTATTCTCCGAGACATTTTGACTACAGCTAGATGTGTTGTTTTTGTTGTTTGAATATAATCTATATATGAGTATAGGTATTTTGTGCTAAAAATACACCTTCTGGCAAACAGCCATAATTTCAAAGTAAGCAAACAAAACAGACTTAATCTACTCATTTGCATCTGATCCGCACAGTTTGTTTACTATTGCAATTGCTGTTTACAATGACATACCGCATGGCGATTGCACACAGCATGGAGCTAATAATCCTTATATATTATTGTATCATTGAGATTTTTTAACGATTGATAAGAAGCATTTTGTGAAGGCATATCTAAACACGGCATGTTTGTTTTAAATTTTAATTGTACACTCATTTAATTGTTGACAAATATAATACAAAATCTAATATCGAAAAAACAAACTAATTAAACATAATAATACTAATAATACTTCTTTAATTTTTCAGCCTCTCTCTCCTCCCTGGCCACACCAATTGGCTGCTTACTGAGCGGTCCGCTCATGGATCGCTTCGGCCGTAGGAAAACATTAATCTTCACCGAGATTCCACTTATCATTGGTTGGTTGTTGATCTCGGTCGCAACGAACACATTCATGATCTACGCTGGTCGTCTGCTCACTGGCTTCGGCGCCGGTATGGTTGGAGCACCGGCACGAGTTTACACCTCCGAAGTGACACAGCCCCACTTACGCGGAATGTTAACGGCTCTGGCAGCTGTTAGCATTAGTTTCGGTGTTATGATGCAGTACACACTTGGATCGTTTGTCAGCTGGCAAGTGTTGTCCGGCATCTGTACGCTAGTTCCTCTATTGGCCTTCGTACTGATGATATTTATGCCTGAATCACCAAACTATCTAGTCGCCCATAATAAGCCACAGAAGGCCGTTCAGAGTTTGGCAAAATTGCGTGGATCCACGTACAATATTCAACGCGAAGTGGATCAACTGCAGCATTTCGCTGATAAACAGAAATCCAAGATTGAATCGTAAGTTTCTATTATTTAAAAGATATCAGCAAAAATTCTATATTATTTTTATTTTTTTTAGAAACAAGTCCGCTACCCGTGAAACAATTGATGCTCTCTTGAGTCCATCATCTATGAAACCATTTTGTATACTCGTTATTTACTTTTTAATGTATCAGTTCAGTGGTGTCAACACAATCACGTTCTACGCGGTTGATATATTCAGGGATTCTGGTACTACAATGGACAAAAATACCTGCACCATATTTATGGGTGTCGCTAGATTCATCTTTACAATAATTGCGTGTATTGCAATGCGAAGATGCGGTCGTCGGCCATTAACCTTTATATCTGGTAAGTTATTGAATAAACGTAATAAAATTTACATTTAGATTTATGGTTTTTTGTTTTATTTAAGGAATTGGATGTGGTTTCTCGATGATTGGTCTCGGTTATTACATGTATCTGAAGAATCAGTGGGACCATGCTGTTCCTCCAATTGCGCCCACTGCCACCTGGTTTCCGGTTGTATGCATTTTTATGTTTATAATCACCTGTACAATGGGTTTTCTGGTCGTGCCATGGGTGATGATCGGTGAACTGTATCCACAGAAGGTGCGTGGCATTGTGGGTGGCATGACAACCTGCTTTGCGCACATGTGCGTTTTTGTCGTCGTCAAGACTTATCCATTCCTCACGAAAATTCTAGATAGTCATGGTGTATTCATTATGTATGGGTGCATTTCGTTTTTGGGTAGGCTATTAAACTTTCATTTAAACTAAAAAACTGATTTAAATTAATTATTTCCTTTATTTCAATAGGAACGATATTCTTCTATTTGTATCTTCCTGAGACCAAAGGAAAAACGCTTCAAGAGATCGAAGACTACTTTTCAGGCCGCACAACGTCTTTGAGTAACAAGAAAAAACCAGTCTCAAATTTTGACGAGAACCTGAAAAACGGAAATGCACAGCCAATGCTAATCATCGAGAAAGACAAGCTGCAGGTGTAAAACACCTGTTCTACCTGTACCAAAACCTGCATAGACCAAACAAACATACTAAAGTGCTAAAGAAAGTGATATTTTTAGACTTAGGACAATTAGTAATGTATATACACAACTAGGATTTGCTAACTATTTTTTTAATATATATACCACGCCCAGAGATTACATGAGAAGAATGAAGAATGGAAATTGAATGGAAATGCAAAGAACGCACGAAGAGAACACACAAATACCTCAATACTTAATTATTGTATATTTAAAAAATATTACAATTAAATATATTTTTAGAAAAAATATGTGGTGTTAGTCGCGTTTTATTATTACATAGTCTAAATTCCTAATTAAACCTATAAAAACATATGTTTTATATACTTTATTTTAGTATTGACTTTGTTTTGTTTGTATGTTCCGTTATTCCAAATCAATAACCTATTTCATAAATAGGCTATGAATAGCAAGAGAAACTTACTGATTTAAAGTGCTACATTCGAAAAACACTTCGGTAATGTATATATATATACGGCCAAAGCCTTTATCGCCGTCCAGTTCGTTTGAGCTTCTGCCAGCTCTCGTTCGACTGTGCGCCTCCACGTCGTTTTCGGTCAACCTCTGCTACCACTTCCTAGCGGGGTCCATTGCATTGCATTTTTATTTAATAATCAACACCAAAAAAAATTAAATTGAGATCCTAATTCAATTTATTTATTTATTTCATTAGTAAAACAAAAAAAAAAAACAAACAAACAAACAGCCATTTTTGACACCCAAATAAATATTTTTTAGTACTAAAATGGGAAATGCTAGATCTCGCATGTTAGCTGAAAAACGACGAGAATGGTACTGTACACCTATTAATCGGTTACCAGTACAATCCGGTCTTTCAGTAACTCGAAGTTCTGCACTATGTTATGATTTGGGCAGCGGTAACCGAGTCTGGTAACTTAAATTATTGTATTGATACCGTGTGCACGCAATATATTCAGTTCCAGACATTGGCAAAATAGTATTTTAAATTCAAAATACTAGTATTTTAAATACTATTTAATTAAAGAATATTTTTTTTAAAAAGTATTTTAAATACTTTAATAATAGTATTTTAACATGCTGACAAACACAAATATATATACAAAAAATACGCGTATAACGCGTACAAAATACTTATTTAAATAAAGTATTTTGAAAATACTATTTAAAATACTACTTGTACTGCTCAGTTCAAGTCGATGGACATTCCAACAATACTCCGCACAGTCACATCGAGCTAAATATACCCAGGCAGGCAGGATGTTACTGAGCAATGCACATTGCGTCTGCTATCCCAGTAATGTCTGATGAGGAGTAATACAACCTCACTAAATCAGCCCATAGTTCGGGGTTGACCCATATAACCCTAGGTCGAGTACAGTCTCCGCGGTGATGGGGATCCCCAGTTAACAACATCACTGTTGTTTCGCTCACTGCATTAGCACGAATGAGGTGCCTACGTGTGCTGAAACGCGTTGGCTGTGGGCGACATATACCCGTTAAGGGAAGGTGGTCGTTCACTATTTACTTGCACTTATGCGTACCAGGTAACTTGAGATACAATTCTGATTAATACATACAAAAATTTTAAGATTGTACCATTCCATAAAATATACAAAAATACCGAGTTATTGTCTTTCTAAATGGAACAACTACAATTCACGTAAACCATCGTATAATAATCGTAAATTATTATTTTCAAAGCTTTGCTAAAATTATGATGTATTTTTCACGCCCGGGTAGCAAATATATTAAGGATACTCTTTCTAGAAATACATTCAGTGATAACGGTTTAGAAGAATTATCAAAATTGGTCCATTCGCTGTACTTTTTGACTAACAGCTCAGCCCTTATAAATGATATTGTAGGAAGATGTTCCAGCTGTATACAAGAGAGTACTACAAGATGCCCTTATACCCAGCGAGCTACCATCACAACAATTCGTTTCGGTCGAGTCGTCTAGCTGGAATTTTGAGCAAGGCTCTGTGGGACAAGGGCCTTACTCAAAGCAGCGCAACAGCGACACGATTTCGACATGGAGTTGTATCACCAAAATAACGTTTTTTCTACATTCAGTTCAGTGAACAATGGGGTCTACCACAACAAACGTCAAACTACGTAAGACATTATCTTACATAAGGACTGCTATGATTCTTGTACATTTTAAGAGACGTCGTCTCTTTAAATGTATACGCATCATAGCAGCTCTTACGTAATTAGGGTTGACCCCAATGTCATCAAGTGAAAACGACGATATGCTTCACAGCTGACATGTCGTTTGGAGCGTTGGTAGTATATGAAAGATACACGCTGGAGACATCGTGTGGCTGTCACGTCGCTGTGGTGCAGCTTTGGTGGGATATGGGGCTTAGTGTATATCTGGCATCACTACCTGCCCAAGTTTGAATTAATTACTAAGATGGCTATTTTTGCTACATCTTGTTCATATAATATTATAATGGCTAAATTGTTGCTGTATTTTAATTAGAGGTTTTTGGTCTTTCCCTGGGAAGTTAGCACGTGCAGTGTAATCTATCTGATACCACATTGTCTAATCTATCCGTCGGGATGTCTGTGGATTGCCATTCGAACGGCCAAGCCAGTGTCTGTGTGTAAACATAAAAAAAATAGCGATTTATGTATGAATTATTAGAAAATGAATGAATTTATATTATGTTATTAGAAGAATCCATAATTTCCACGTTCGATAAATTGTCCTTGGGTCCAAGGTCGTTGATGAACGTCCACCGTCTTCTAGGTCCGTAACTTTTAATGGTGTGCAACCACTAGTTCACCCGCACCCTCACATCATAGCGAACCAACTGATTTTTATTTACTGTTTTTCTTTCCAATATTTTTTCCATTTTTTTGGAAATCTTTTGTAGCTCTTTTTTGAGAGGGGTGTCGGTTTTTCGAAAATTATTCCCTAGCTTCTTACGGCCTCTAATTACAAGTAATTAATTACTAAGATGGCTATTTTTGCTAAATTTTGGTCATAATATGCGATATTTTACCTTGTTTTGTTACAAATTAGTCATAATGGTTAAACTGTTAATTTTATTAGTCAATAAATGCTCTTTCTGATTTTTTTCCAAATAATTTTTACAATAGCTATTTTTTTTATTTAGCAAATTTTATGGCTATTCCGCTGTTTTTTATGTTTGGTAATTTGCAATTTAATACTAAATTCGTTATTTTGTAGTCATTGGTAACTTTTGCTATTTTATAACATATAAAGCTAAATCAATTTGTTTAGAATTACTATTTTGTATAAATGACAAATTTGTTTTTCTTTTTTGAAGAATCTTACGACCAAATATTGGTAATTAAATTAATTACAAAAAGTAATTCTAATAAGAAAATAGCATATTTTGCTAATTTGTTGTTTTGTTTTTCAATATTACTATTATAACTATCCGCCTCATTTTTCATGAATAAGATTAATAATTTATCTATTTTTAACGCCAATAAAACATAAATTAAAAAAAATCTTCCTAGTTTTGTATTCTACATAAGTTGTTTCAGATTTTAAATCTTAAAAATATATTTAAAACAAAAAATTGAATTTAATAATACATATTAATCAATTTTGTTGCCTAATGTGCATAATCTAGCTAAAATATTAGTTGGGGCAAGATTAGTGCGAGTCATAATAAATTGTTATTTTCGAGATTTACATCTCTGGAAAGTTGTTAGAATTACGGCAAATTACGACTCCTAGAGCACATAAGGTACGAGATATTCGGTTTAATATACACGTTACGTATAATTGAATAGTTCTAAAATATAAACTTTCAACTTTACTTCAAATTAATAAATGAAAATATTATGATATTATGGATTAGCATATTAGTATAATAAATTATTATCAAAGCGTAAAAGATAATAATGAATCTTCAAAACATACACCACAGAAAATATTATTTATTCTCTCTGTAGATAGAATGTGCATGTGCTATATGAAATGTTAATGATATTCATTTTATAAACTCCAAAACACGTTTCTATATATATCAAATGCTAATGTTTCCTGTTCAAAAATTCGGTCATACTCTTACACACATACACTTGCACAACGTACTCATAAATTAAAACAACACTAATACACAGACAAGAATTTATACTGTAATAATCATTTCATTTCGAAAGTAAACAATGTAAAATATCGTCTAAATGGCTCCGAACAAAATACATCCCTACAAACACACACAAACAAATTCTGTATCGTTGCATTTTCAAGTTTTCCAAGTTTTCCCACAGCTCGTTTTGGCAGAAATGCAAAACATGCAGAATATTATATAATATAGTGCATTTATATTATACAAAACAATCGCGGCATGCGTATGTATATGTGTTCAGGTGCTCCTGCAAACTTTTCATCTGCGAGCAGAAAATGTTTACGGCACTTCGTGGTAGTCGAAAACTGGAAAGTCGAAATTCTGCAACAATACAAACACAACATGTGCAATTGTATGTAATGTATGTACATGGTTGAGTGCAAAAATAATTTAGTGAACATGCTTAATTAATTACAATCATTTGGAGATTATACAGCAGGCAAAGCATCAGCATGGAATATATTTAAATAATTCCAATGGTTTATTTTTCTTGGCAAATAATTTTGTGTATTTATACAAAATATTTAAATTCTTAATTCAATTCTTATAAGACAAAAGTGGCATTGCTTTATCGATCAAAAGCAATCCAATAATGTTATGTTAGAAAGCAAACAAAGCTTGATTTGAATAATGGTACGGACGTGAGAAAATATCAAATCAAAAACGCAAATAACAAGGAAAATCAACGCTTCCATAATTTTCTACTTATAGAATTTCTATTATGTAATATGGGTAAGTCAGCTCAATTTGTGTTTTTGACAGTGATTTCTTCTTAAAGAATTTGTTACTAATAACTGCATATTTGTCTGTATTTTTTCTTCGGAAAAGTTATATTTTATAATATTGATATTATAATTGTTTTTTCTATTAAAAATAATAGGTAAGGTTCTTTGTGGTAATATTCATCAATATTTGTATTGACGAATAAGCTGCTTGTCTTCCTAGAAGGCTAGTTTTATGTTTATGTTTTTGATTCGAAATGTCTGTGGCAAAAGCATATTGACGAAACCATAAAAAAAATACTGCCGGCGCATCAATTATATACGTTCGATTTGTAGAGCGTGGTGGGGAGCCCATCCCACATGGAAACGCTTTACAAAGCTACTGTCCAAACAGTGTTAGAGTATGGATGTGTCGCAACACTTGGTCTAACAATATCTCGAATGCTGAAACTAGAGCGGGTACAGTGGCGAGCACTTCGAATCTGACTTGGTTTTGAGAAAACTACGCATACGGCCAGTCTAGAAGTTATCTGTTGAATCCTAACCACTCTGAAAATACATCTTAAAGATGATCCCGAATCACGATACGCCAACGAAGCTCGAAAAAGCTTTGAAATGGTAGAATCAGACAAGATAGTGCCAGACAAACATAGTGCCGATCTTAACCCCGCTGCGGACCGCTGGCTTCTTCCAACCGTTAAACATCCGATATATAATATATAATGGAAACATGCTGCGAATTTAAAGTTTTTAAAATTATTTACAAGTTTGTAAAATTAAATAATATCCTTATTTAAATCTGTGATACCTAATTACCTACTAATGTACCAATATTTATGTATACATAATCTGTATGTACATTTATGGCTTCGGCTAGTGTGGCTTAATAAAAAATAAAAACTAAGGTAGACACAATAATTTCATTTTATGTGGCGTAAACTATTTTTATTTTCTAAATTGTTTTTTTTTTTAAATAATCAAGAGAATTAGTTCCCAATATTAATCAAGCTTATTGATTTTATCAGAAAGTGTGAAAAATGTTCATAACCAGATAATGTTTCGAGAATAAAAGAAAAAAATTTAAGTGTCCATTTTGCCAAATGCTAAGCCAGCTGTCTTTATATGTATAATTGATCTGTAATTATATCATTTTGAACCGCAGCCTCAGGCAGCTGCGCGGCCTCTGGTGGGTCCCATTATAACTTCCTGATAAAACATTTCGGGTACACACACACACACACACACACACACACACACACCCACACACACACACACACACACGCACACACAGAGC
>JANSTU010046510.1:0-10431 GCA_027564075.1 Bolitophila hybrida | reverse complement strand
CAGCACAAACAGCACATTAGCATGACCTGACCACTCGTGTGAACCCGTAATGGTCAATGAATCCGGTGTGCGGCATATGTCCTAAAAGAGATTACAGGATCCAATGAGATTATCTATGACCCGGCAAACATTTTTTTGTTTTCTGCTCCGGAGCGTAAATGAAGATTAAGGATGGTTTTTTAACTTGGGAAAACGCCACATAAAGCTGGCCATGTGAAAAGCATGACATTTCCAGATTTATGCCGCACAATTCCAGTGACTTCCCTTGTGATTTGTTTATGATCATAACAAATGCAAGTGACACTGGGAACTCAATACGTTTGAACTGGAACGACAAATCGGTTGAAGTCATGGGAATTCGCAGACATATCCAACTTTAAATGATGCTGCTAAAATTGAGCGTGCGCTCAAATCAATCGTTAGTTACGATAATTTTTTTTTTACATTAGTAAAAAGTTCATCTTACGTTGAAGTGAATTGGAAAATAGCGATATTAAACCCCCGGAATTTGTACATTTCCGATATTCATACTCATTGGCATTTTTACGTATCGTTAAATAATTCATTCGCCGCTGTTGATTTCGGAATCACGGGAAGTGTTTGTTAAAAGTCGCCGGCGAACAATATCATCACGCCATCGTCACTTTGGATTTTTGATTCGCAAATCTTTCAATGTTCGATTGAGTGCTTCTAATGATTGTTTGTGCCCCAACGCGCACTCATCCCATATGATCAATTTACATTTTTTCAAAACTTTAGCATATCCCCGATGGTGACAAGTCTTAATCTGTCCTGACGCGACTCTAACAACTTTCCAAGGCAAAAGTGCATATTCTTGAGATATCTGTATGCACCGAAATATATTCGGAATCGTGAATCATCAACTTCATCATACACTTATTGGGTGCGTGTGTATATGTTAATTGATGGCATTCAAAATCAATAACCAATTTCAGAAATAGGTTATTAATAGCAAGAGGAACCTACTGATTTAAAGTGCTACATTCGAAAAATAATGCAATTATTGACTCCAAATTGTCCTCATAAAACGTTTTTCTATTTTGTAAGAAACACATATTCTTAAGAAGCCAGAAGCTATGTTTTGTATACATCATAAGAAGCAGTACACCGTGAGTACAATATCGCTTCCAAAATAAAAAAAATAAAAATAAATACTCCAATGAAAAAATATTTATTTTCTAAACCGCGAAGGCCTCGAAATTATGACATTCTTTTCGAATTAAACTTTTAGATTGATTGTAGTATTTTGTATATATATTTCGTATTATTTTTACTATAACGAAATAAAGAAATTTGAAAATATGTTATCTCTTTTTGGACGCCGATCTATAATGCAGCTGCTGCTGCGCAAACCCACGACCATTTCCATTTGTCGATCAGCTCATTTGGCGGCTTATGGTGATGAGGTGCGATCTGTGCGTGGATTAATCATTGGTGTCTTTGAGAAAGAATTACCTACAGATGTGCCCAAGCTAACAGCCGGCGGTGAGAAATTCGATGAGCGAGTACATGGAAAACTGAGTGAACTAATCAAGGACACAGGACTGACGGGCGTTAAGGGACAAAGTTATGTTTTCACGAACATGGACGAAGAGTATCGATCAGTAGCAGTGGTTGGCATGGGCCGTGAGGGGTCTGGATATAGTGAAATGGAATGCATTGATAATGGTCGAGAAAATGTTCGGGTTGCAGCTGCAATGGGTGCCAAGAAATTAGACAAGCAGGGCTGTACAGAGATTGCGGTCGATCCGATGGAGTATCCAGAACAGGCGGCAGAGGGCAGTGCACTAGCAGTTTGGAAATATCAAGACAATCTTCAGGAACACAAACTAAAAACAGTTCCCAAGTTGGAACTTTTCGAATCACCAGACTACGAAATGTGGTCTCGTGGCCTGATAAAAGCCGAAGCACAAAATCGTGCTAGACGAATGACCGATATGCCCTCGAACCAAATGACACCGATAACATTTGCCCACGAAACTGTGGATGCACTGTGTCCGTGTGGCATACAAGTTGAGATTCGCAATTTAGACTGGATAGAAGCACAGAATATGGCAGCATTTCTAGCGGTGGCGCGTAGTTCATGTGAACCACCGGTTTTTATGGAACTAACCTACTGCGGTACTGCTGCCGATGAAAAACCAGTTTTGTTGATTGGAGATGGTATAACTTTCAACAGTGGTGGTTTGTGTATAAAGAGGCCTGAAAATATGCACAAATATCGCGGCTCGATGGCAGGTGCTGCCATAACGGTGTCCACTATTAGAGCAGCTTGTGCTATGAAGCTACCGATTAATATAACTGCTCTGATTCCACTTTGCGAGAATATGCCTTCTGGTATGGCAATGAAGCCTGGAGATGTTATCCGGTGCATGAACGGACGCTCAATGGTGATTCATGACACAAGCGAAGCGAGTGTTATGTTGCTAGCGGATTGTCTTGTTTACGGTCAGGCGATGTACAAACCAAAACTTGTGGTGGATGTTGGAACTGTCTCTGGTGATATAAAGCGGTCTCTGGATGGTTGTGCAGCCGGATTGTTTACGAACAGTCAGTTTTTATGGTCACAAATGTATAAGGCTGGAGCCTTGTCAGGCGATCGAGTTTGGCGAATGCCTTTATGGGAGTACTTTAGCACAAAAGTGACAGATTATAATAAGTATGATGTGAGCAATCGCGGATACGGCCTGGCTGGTGCATGTAAATCTTCCGCAGTGCTGCGAGAATTTATACCGTGTCTGGACTGGGTTCACTTGGATATACGTGGAGTTGGTATGCTAGAAAAGAATAATATTCATCCGTACTTAAAACAAGGCCGAATGACCGGAAGACCAACACGAACGTTGATACAATTTCTCCATCAGATGGCTTGTCCAGACGAACAGATACGTGAACTCAAATAATCTGATTATGCCTATTTATTTATTTATGACTGTTTTATTTATATTAAATTAATGAGATGTTTATATTTTTGTATTTTCTTTGGTAACTTTTATCTCTTTACAATACTTTAATAAGTTAAATAACAAAGCTTTTTTAAATCATATTTATTTCAATAATTTACAAATCATTATAAAACATGCAGTGATTTAGAAAACAATTTAACGTCCTAGTAAATCAGATATTTGTGTGTCTGAGGCAACGTCCAAGCAAAGGTGTCCTTCGTTATCCCGAATCGATAAATTGGCTCCGAATTGCAAGAGCAGGTGAACGCACTCAATGTGACCAATGCTGGCAGCGTAGTGGAGCGCTGTTTGACCATCTGTGTCCAATTTGTTCACATCACAACCTCGTTCTAACAGTAACCGTAAAACATTCGTATGGCCACGGTCAGCAGCCCAGTGCACCGCAGACATTCCCGACTCATCAACTTCATTTAAATCGGTTGCAATCCTATCAAGGAACACTTCAAGCTCTTTACTGTTACCTGTTCGAACAAAGTCAAACAAAGTTTTGTCCGATTCTGCAATATCAAATTCGTCAGCAGGATCTAATTTTGGTCTAGACACAGATACCCAAAGTTGTTTTTCATTGTTTACATTCAATGTGTCCCAATCGGGACGCAACTGTGTGATTTGCTCAATGTACATCTGCATCGCTGCATCTTTTTTGGTATTTTTTAAATCGTTCCATGCGTTCCACTTGGCTTTGGCTTGCAAACTAAATAAGCCCGGTTTCGCGGTGTTGCAAGGACCTACGGTACTTTGCTTATACAAGCCATATAACGTCAACAAAGTGCCTTGATCCAATTCATCGACAATCGACTGCAAATACTTTGCAGCCCGGTTAAATTGCTGTTCTAAAACATCGTCATCCTCTAAATCTGACAAATCCATCATGAAATAATGATCTACTAAACCGTCTCTAATACTAGCACTTATACAAAACAAAAACAAAAATTATAAAAACGTATTTACTCAGAGGGATGAATATTGAGATTCTGTCCTTCAAGAAATAGTTTCGGCTTTTTCTCAAGTTCCTCAAGTACAGATTTGTTGCTAAAAAGCACAAATCCGTATCCCTTGGAGCAGCCGGTGTTTTTGTCAAAAATTACGTTGGCTGAGACTACACGACCAAATTCATTAAAGTAGTTACGCAGCTCTCGGTGTCCTACGGTCCACGGCAAATTTCCAACAAATAGTTTCTGGAATGTACGTCCAGTAGCAGCCATTTCGATCTAAGATCTGCAAACACAATAAAAAATATCGTTTATACAAATAAATACAGTATAGCATAGATTTATGTAATCTACTTTTATCGTAGATGCAATAGGTTCAATGTGCCTGAACTTTGTTGGTTATGTTTAGTTGTATGACAATGGAAACAAATTGTAAAACGTTGTTTTTGGCAAATTTCTACTTACAAATTAATAAACTCGGCAATGAAGAACAAAATACAGTGAAATGTTCTACAAATATCAAAATATAAAATATAAAAATAATAAAAAAAATATATTAGTAAACCTACCGAGAAAAAATATTGATATTGCACAGGCTGAGAATGTTTTCTACTTTCAATATTATTTGACGTTTCTGTTTTCTGTACTTTAACCTATTTGACACTAGCGCTAGGGTTGTACAAAATATGGCACAATATGTGACAGTCAAATTTGGAAGTGTTGCCAGACAAAAAAATTAATTCATAATTTTTATTACTTTTTAAGTCTTTTTACTCTCTCATCTCTCTTTTTAATGAAATTAAATTCAAATAAAAAAGCGGCACAATTTTTCCACCGATATTGTTTATTTTAATTATTTACTAAAACGTAATTAAAAAGGCAGCATAATTTATGTCCTGCCTTTTAACTTTCTCCACGAGGCTTTTATATGTCATAACATAAATCGTTTCTTAAGAAAATAGATACTGATTTTTTTTATTATAAAGCAAATTTAAACAATTCGTTTTATTTCATATATTTTTAAACTACCGATCTTACTGATTTATTTATTACGTAAGCAAATATAGTTGACCTATTTTTTATATATAGCTAGTATATTAATATATAGTGAGTGATTGTAAATATTTTTTACAATACAATTAGCATACATCTTGCTCTAAATAATCTTCTTTGAATGAAAAAAAATCAAATCTAGCGGTACGTCGATGCAGAAATTGTAGCAATTTGGTCCAATTTTAATTCCCACTTAGTGCACTTATGCAGCTGTAATAGTAGTATTTGTACTGCTATTTGACGTTCCGTACTACCGTACTACTCCAATGATGTATTTATAGAGTATAAAGAAGTGCGAACACTACTTAGAAAATCATTAGGCAAAGCTAAATTTACTCTTATTTTGGGTATCTTCACTTTAGATTATTATAGCGAAAAGGAATAAAATAATATTTGTCATCTTGATATTTTGCTTTGCGCTCTATTTATCTACACTGGCCTCGATTGCAAACGCTTGGACGATAAGAAATTTAATACAATCCACACACATCCCGACGGATATATAAGCGCAGCCTGTTTTACACTGCACGTACACTATCCTCAGAGAAAGACCAAAAAACCCTCTTATTACAAATATTTATTAAAAAAATGTGTGTTGCTAATGTTATAAATATGGGCTTTTATAAATAAATATAATTTTTTTTTGTTTGCTTTGTAAATAATTCGCACTTTAAAAGGTTGTATTTCTTCGTTAATTTCGACACAATTTCCGACGCCAAATTACAGCAAATTCAACAGACATGATGCAGTTGATCGGTTTACTGTGTACTCCAGCATTAGTTTCGAAGTAAATTTGCATACAATTATTATTATTATTATTATTATTATTAGCATGGATTTAAAAAAATATTCAAATTTTAGATATAAAGTCCCGTCATTACCAGAAATTTCCTCGTCTATTTCAAATCACATGTTAAGCATTTTGTCTTAGATAGATATTGTGACAAAATTCTTGAATCAAGTTTTTTTAAATAAGACTGAGAAAAATAAAATAATGAAAACATGTACTATTTTTAACTTTGCCAGCAAATAAGAAAAATAATAATACCATTTACTGATAAGACCCTAATTGGTATGCGTTCCGAATTCACTAGAAATGGAAGAATACTGGCACAAAATGTACGACTTAAAAACCGGTCTAGGAGAAAATATGTTCCCACTTCTGAGCCTACTTATTAGCTACTTATTAGCTCTTAGCTCGGGCCATTATTAGCTCTTCCACCACAGTAGTGCCACGGCAGAGAATTTTCAACTCGTGCTGGGTATCAATCAAATTACACTCCAAACGGCCATTTCTGGCAGAGGTTGAAATTAATGTCTTAAATTTATTTCATAACTCCTTGCTCATTGCCTGAATTTTATAAATCTTCCCATCTTTTACAGCTCTTAAAACTGTAAAGGTAAATAAAGTGGAGACAGTTAAAGATTGAATTAACATAGATTATAAAGCAATTAAAACACATCTTTAATGAAGAATCTCTTGTATCACGATTTCTCAGACTTACCTTGGCATTGACATTTAAATAAACAATAAAATGTCGTACCTCAAAATCCATCATATTGTATTGACATGTTTTTTTTTGTTGTGGGGCGATAATTCAAAAAAAGATTATTCATTATCTTGCGGTTATAATATAATAATTGAAACTTGTTGGTACACAACCATTGATGGACAGTTTAATGACATGTTTGTCTTTATATAGTTTTATATTATTATCTTTACCATATTTAGTTTAACTAGAATCAGAGGCAGCATCTTCTTTCATCAGTAGTTTCACTAAGAAAACTTTTCAATCTTTATTTCTAAATAAAATAATATTGAAATGAAACATAAATCATAAATACAGTAATTACTATATATCATTATAATACAAACAAACTTATTTAAGACTGATTTATTAATTCGTCACGTTGTTGACTTGAAAATGATAGGAACACTTGCTCGAGCGATGTCTGACTCAGTGAGTAATCTTCAATGTTGAACATTTGCTTTGCCTGCTCCATATAACCAAACATTTTAGACCACTTTAACTTATCAGTACTTGGTATAAAATACGTAAGCAATTCTTGGTATTGTTCTCTAAAAATAATACAAATAATAGTTATAAAAATACGTGTGTAACATGTAACATTTTAAAAAAATACAGTAGAACTGATCCTGTGAAATTTTCAGCAATGAATATCTTTATTTCTTCTAGCGATCTGGTAATAAGGTCCAATATCACATCATTTTCGTTTTGCAGTTCCTTGACCCTAAAAAAGAGCATCACGTTTACATACATACTAATTTGATTGTTGTTCTTATTGTAAAATGTAAATAAAGAATAAAATATCAAATAGGAACTAATTACTCTTCAAACAGATGTCTACGAACTTGTGCTTATATAATGGATTACCTTTTTTTCTTAACTCTGCAAAGTTTTGTAAACATGCGAATAGCTTTACTCAACCTTCCACTAATCATTAACATGAAAAAAAATGTATTTTTATTTATGTTGTATAATTAAAGTGTATTCTATGAATAAAACTTACCGATCCGCTATAAGAGCATCTTGTGAGAAGCTTGACAGTGCCTTCTTAACCTTAACAATCAAAGTGTATCCTTTGGAGAACTTATTCTTCAGATGCTGCACAGATCCGATACATTTGAATTCACCATTGACCATAATCGCCAAACGGGTACATAGAGCCTCACACTCGTCCATGCTGTGTGATGTCAGTACAATTGATTTGCCTGACTCTCGTATCTTACAAACCATATTCCAGAATTGTCGTTTAGCTCCAGGATCCATGCTTGTAGTTGGTTCATCTAGATACAAAACAGCAGGATTACCAATAAGAGCAACGGCTGTGCTAAGCTTTCGTTTGCTGCCACCACTGTACTCTCGAACCTTCTTGTCAATATGCTTGGTAAAGTTCAGATCATTGGCAAGAGAAATCGAGGTGACTTTGATTCTGCTACGCGGTATACCTCTGAGCAGACAAAACATTTCGAGAGTTTCGCGCCCAGTCAGCTCCTCAATTAGAGCATCATACTGAGGACAATAGCCAATGACTTGATGTACTTGATTTATATTGGTTTTCAAGCTCAATCCCTTGACCCAAGCTTCGCCAAACGATATTTTTTCATCTCCAGTTAGCATCTTGAACGTTGAAGTCTTACCAGCGCCATTAATACCTAGCAAACCAAAACATTCGCCACTAGATTAAAAAAAAATATAAAATATATTTATTATTAAAATATACCGAAATATTAAAATTTTTACCTATCCACTACAATTGACATCTGATTAACGGCCACAAATCGACCGTAGAGTTTTGTGACTTCTTTTATTACCAAATTATGCGAATCAATTTCCATCTTTGACATCATATTGATGCGCTGATGTTCTTCAAGTACGTCCGATTCCCAGATACTCTCGTCAGCACTTGGAGAAAATGGTTTCTGGTAGGCTTTACGAATTTTGTATATAATGGCAGCAACAACTCGGTACTCGATAAGCAAAAGTGAAATGAAACAAATTAACCCGATGAGTAACAAGTAGACAACATTCCGACCAACGCCCGGTTTATCCCAAGCGAGAAAATTCAAATCTACATTTTGTTAAACAAATAAATTTAAATTCACTGAGCCTAATTGATTAGATCTCACCACAACAACTCGGCAAAACGGTACACATTAATTCTTCAGTGCAAATTGGCATAGCATCACATCTCATTTGGCATGTACGAGATATTGTATTAAACCAGTTTAAGTAGTACAGACTGTGACTGAGAGCAAAATGAGGAAATACCATAAATCCCAAGCTTAAATCATCGGCAACATTCTTAAGATAGTGTATATCCAAGGATATTATAAAGACAATATAGACAGTTAGGAACAAGGCCATGCCTAATACAACATCTTATATTAAATATATATAATTATAACATAAAAATGTTACCTGTTAATATATAAAACATAGTCATACGGGTAAAACCACTGGCGGGCACAGAAAAGAACAATGACGATATAAATGTGACAGGTAACACCGCAAAACCAAAAATGATTAGTATCAAGGCGATTCTTCCTATTTCAGTGGGCGTGGCCCATCCAGTTTCTTGGAAAGCAGCAAATAAGATTAATATAACAACCACAGTTAGCAAATAAGTGAATAAATCCCAGAGAAAAGCTGTCAGCCAATAGGTTAGCACATTGACACCACTAACAAACTGCAAAAGTTTCGAACGACTTTCGCGTTCCTGTCAATAGAAAACAGTAAGGTTACTGGTAATAGAATAAATTGCGATAGTAAAAATCTTATACCTTTATGTAAAATATAACATAAAACGATGCTACAAAGGCCATAGAAAAACCCACGTTTATAGCCAGTGGAAAACCCATGGTAACTCCCATTTGCATCATATCAATACGGCTTTGTGTTATGTAGGGGAATGGTGCATTTGTCACGTGTATTATAAAACCTGGACCTAAATGTGTTCTAAATATAGCATTATGCACCAGACTCAGTGATAATGGAGCGGCGTGAAATGGTTGATTGTTAAACCACGCAATCAATTGATTCGAACTCGTTATAGTGGCACCTACCAAATACTGGGCATTCAAACGAACTAGAATTGTCTTGGCGAGATTGAGATAGAATCCATCAATAGATTCGTGAATAACATTAAGTGATCTCGTAGAAGAAACGCCCTTGAATAAATTCTCATACTCATTTGCATATCTGTATATAAGAAAAAGGTATATACATCAGGAAATTGTTAAATAAATGCAACAAACCTATTGTAATCGGATATTTCATTAAGATCTGGCACTGATTTTCGCTCCAAGATAGTTACACTATTTTGATACGTACTCAAATCGATTTGCAGCGCTGGTAAATCATAGAACCAGGCACGAGCTCGTTCTGCCAAAATTGTTATGACAAGAATTATAACAGGAATGATAACCTGAATTAACATCATAATCCAACTTCTCGTGGTCTGCAGATATTTTTTCTTAAACATTGCCAATATCTGATTAAGCATTAGTTTAAATCCTGTCAGTTGTCTAACATCTTCAGAATAGTTTACTTAAAAGATAATAATTTAAGTATTATTTAATGTTGTAATAGATTTATGTATTATTTACCAGATAGTTCAGATTCAAAGTTACTCTCATTATCATTTAGTACTTGCTCGTGATTTTCCTTAACCGGATCTGTGCCAACTTTGAGAAAAACATCTTCTAACGTTGTCAAAGAAACACCATAGCTATCCACACCCAACTGTTCGCTGTGACTCTCCAATTCTTCAAACATCGTCTGAAACAACTGTGAGCTAGTGTCTGCTAATAAATACGATAGCTCTGTACCAATATCATGCTCAACCGTTGCATTTGGAACATACTGACGCAGTAGATTTGTTATAGCTTCTGTATTACACTTACTACCTTTTACACAGATTAAATGGTAGCCAAC
>JANSTU010046499.1:0-10432 GCA_027564075.1 Bolitophila hybrida | reverse complement strand
TAATAAAAATGAATTTTGACAAAAAAATGTGTTTTTCATTGAAACGATACGAACTTTTCAGCCGACCTGTTAAATATGGTAAAAATCAAGTATGCACCAAAAGAAAAATAGTATTGGTAACCGATTTATCGGCTTACAGCACCTATTTCGTATGTCATTTTTCAACTAAAATACGTAAATAGTTATTCTAAATGTTTAATAGTCAAATTAAACATTTACTTTTTAACCATCTGTCGGTTAAATTAACTATAAAGTTGGTTTTTGAAAGCAAGGTCTAAAGCATTGGGTTACAATGCTTTGATCAGTTCATACGGCTAACGCTGCGTGTAGGTGGTCAGAAGACAGCTCATTCAGTACTTCCAGCTGAGATGTTCTCATAGAGCTGTTAGTTATGACAAAATCTAAAATTATCTGTTTTATGAGCCAAATGGTTGGAGATGAATTCAACAGGACACTATTTCATATATGCGAAGCGTTTCGATCGTTCCTGTTCACAATATTCACATCATGAAATACAATGTTTTAGCGCCGTTTAGGCACGTTTCCGTCAGCAACAGTACGCGGGTGTTTATGAGAACTTCACTTCACTTGTACTTCATCTTTTTTTGTATGAATGCTATTAGCATTCCAGAAAACAATACTGAGCGCTCTAAATTTCGATTTTTAGTTCACATAACAAAAGAGCTTTAGTTTTTATATATTTTTCTTGTTAAATTAATGATTATTATTTAGTTTTAGTAAAAAGATTTGGAATTAACCGATTTCCCCATCTGCCAGCTACACACCATTTTTGTCGATATCCATTCTACACATCAACATCGCTAAGTTCGTTTATTCCAAAATCTTGATAATAAAAATACCTTATTCCAAGAACTATATCTGTAGTTTATAGCATATTTTATATTATATTATCAAATTATTTATATTTAAGTTCACTGCAATATATATGTATATAAATCAATATGTATATGTCTTCCAGAGTTTTGTGAAAACTTATATCATATATAAACTGGATCGTATTACCAAGTTTCAAATACGAAGTTCTTCTATTTAGTTAAACAAGTGTAGTATATTATAACAAGGTAAACTCTATGTACTGTACGCCGGTAGTTTATATACATATATAGTGTGCAGAGAGTACAGAGGGTGGGAAAACATCAATGCTATACAATATATGCGTTTTCATATATGTATTTATATATACTATATACGTGCAATCAATCATCAATTCGAAACACTCTGTGACAACGCGTGTGTGTAACTGTATAGCAGCTTATATTACAATATATAGGTATATATAGATATTATAGAGATTAATATTAGGTATAATATAATGGTGTAAAACTTCCCCTTAAGCGGAAACTAACAGATTAAACGGTATTGCTGATCTAAACGACTGAACAAAAAAATAAGTGTAATTACACGAAGTTTCCAATGCGACGAATTGAATGCCAGCTCTATTCCTAGTGAAAGCCCCCGCAGTCATCATTCATTACGATCATTATATTGCATTGGAATTATAGTTATTATATACGTATAATTGTATATATTCGGAATGGTTTCACGCGAATTGAATGGACATCTGTTAATTTATTTGTTTTGTCCCAGTGCTGCTAAGATTCAGTGTTGTGATGATCGAATGATGAGGAGATGCTTTGAATTATTAAATATTTCATTCGATTAATAAACCAGTATATTACGAAGTTGAGTATATGTATGAGGCACAGCACTATGGAAACGGACAATCTGAAAAGATCTTTGAGTTATTTATTGATAACTGACAAGCACGACCACCTTAGGAAGACAGGACTGAGGATTATGCCGTCAAAATGATATTGATGTGATGGAGTCTGTCTTGAAAATAGAATGATGTCGTGTACACGGATATACATAAAGGTTTTTATAGCCTACGACAGAGTTATCTTATTTGAAAGTTGAGTGAGAGTATACAATTGTCTCTTCTGGATTTTGTAACACCATGTCTTAGCGAACGTACGATCGTAATAACCTATTACGTTTAAAAATATTCGACGACCATAAAAACGAACGTGAACAACAATATAAAATTTAATACTTGAAACCTTAAAACAATTTACGCTCCTGGTTTGATATGAAATAGTTTGTGGTATTATAGGAGACCGAAGAATGAAGAGCGTATACACAGATTATTTTACTTTATGTGGCCTTCAACAGTTTGCCAAGCATCTTACTCTCAACCAGAACTCTTTTCCTCCAACGCTCTCCTATTCAACACGAGCAAAAGTCAAAGAAGCTTATACAGCTATGTATTACCGAGATAAAGAGAAGGCTGATATAACGCTCTTGACAGTTAGGCAGAAAAAGTAAGACAAAACATGGTCAGAATTTGAAGAAATATACGATGCTGGTATTAATCGATCTTGTGTTGCAGAACTTGGAGAGTAGTAAAAGGTGTATGATAACCGAAACCATAACCCAATACAAAATACTGCCAATAGTATTTTAAAGACAAAATACTCTCAACAAAATAATTCCACAATAGTATTTTAAAAACAAAAACATCATACATAAATACTGTTATATATTTTATTTATTAGTTTTTAAAAGCTAAAGTTTTTAATTGTATTCGTTTATTATTAATAATAATATAATAATAAAAAAAACAAAGAAAATAATTGTTTATTCAGTCAAATGTTAATTTGTATTTTTTTTGTGATTACCTGCATTGTCTTTAATGAAAATTTCTTTATTAATCGGGAACTTGGGTAAAGACGAGATTGCTGTGTTTGTGTCGTTTAAATACTATTGCATTTGTAAATCTGCTAAAAATTCTTTTTCTGTGGATACGACTGCAGACGACATACATTTATAGAATTTCTAGGCAATGCGCATAGCTTTGTTTCGGGTGTTTGTCTCGGACCGGTCGAATCGAGATATTTAAACATTCGTTTTCATATATTTATCAAAATAATTCCTTATAGTACAATATTATTAAATTTAATTCAGTTAATAAAATATTTATTTATTTTATTTAGAAGAAACATTTAAGAAAGAAGGCTACGAAAATTTTAGATTCTCTATATTTTTCTAAAGAATTTTACAAAAATAATAAAATTTATATTGATTGATTGAATTCAGTTAATGAAGTATTTAATTATTTTTTGTTTAAGAAATATTTAAGAATTGTTATGGGATGCCTGAGAAATTAAGAGATAACTATGACGTGTTTTTGATTCCGTTATTGTAGATTTTAGGATTACTGAAAAAGTATGTTGGTATTTTAAATACAGAAAAAGTATTTTGGTATTTTAAATACAGAAAAAGAATTTTGGTAATACTTGTATTTTTTAAATATCATAATGTACGTTTGGTTTTCATTCACAATAAGATGATATGGAAGCAGCCCATATAACTCATCAGGTATTGTATAGAACCATATAAAGAAGATTGTGAGAAGCGGGCTGTTAAGAAAAGCAAATATAATTGTGTTGGAAAATACACCCTAAAAAAATATATTTTGTTTCTACTCTCTAACAAGAAACGAACTCGAAGTAAGCCTCAATGGTTAAAAAAAATCTTCGAGCTCAAAATCCGTAAAGACCGCTAACGTATCGAAATATTCACAACAGGTTCATCAGTATATATGTATACCGCAACCGCGAGTAAAAATATATGTAATTTGTAATGTGTATGCACACAATTACTGTCTTCCCCTAAAAAACCTTTTATATTGTGAATAATTTATTGCCGTTTCTTATGTGTGTAAGTGTTTGTTTGTATGTGTGCATTTTATATAAGTAATGTACACCGCAATCATATGCAAGTATTTCACATTCACATATACACACACATGAGAGAGCTTTTGTGTTTGGGCGTAGATAATGTTCTGCATCAGAGAAAAACAATGAACAAAGAAAATGCGGTTAGGGAAATTATCACGTACACTTTACGACCAGAATTTCCATCTGCAAAAAATGTGCACTCTTCGTGTTCCATAATATCGCATATTCGCTTGTGTTCAGTTATTATATATCATATATAACTGTGTGTGTGTCTGTGGAGTGTAGCTAGCTATTTTACTTATATAATATAGACTATGTAAGCGCTAAGTTATTCAAATGTTATAGTCAGAAAATATGACAAAAATATGTGGGTGTATTCCAAATCGTTTATTTTTGTATGATCATCATGCTCTTGTGTTTTCCGGAGCTTGTTTATTGTTTTTGTACTGCACCACTGATGCTGCAGGGCAGGCCGAAGCTGATTATCCGGTAGCTAATTTAATAATGAGAAACTATAATTTATGGAAAAAAACGTGTATGCCTTGGGACAATCGCTGCTTCAAGATGTCAGCTCCAAAGAAGAGCTCTTGAAAACGAATTATTGTTGAGTAAAAATATGCAAATATATATGTGTTTTCATGAGCGCACAAATACCATCTCAGGCGTATACACATCGCTCAAGTGCAGCCAGTGTGAATGCATAAGTGCTTTGTCTATACAACACACAGCGTTCTGTCACTAATGGTCCATCCGGACCCAGTAGAGCATTCCCCCGTGTGCTCACAAACATCTTATATACATTATATTTAACTACATTCTTTTTACTGCAAGCACAAATACATATACAAAATAATATGCATGTCATTCATATTTTAACGAACCAGCAACTCTATGCCAGATAATGCAATCCAACGCGGGGATTTTATATGTCGTTTTATGCTTATGGTTATATCCGTTTTATGATTTCTTTGCAGCGTCTTGAGCTTTGATTGTATGTATGTGGGTGAGACTGTGCGTGAACACAATGCAGTAAAGGAGATTCTCTATTATTTAACGACTCTATGCTGTGCTTGGCTTTTGCGTTCACTTGACCGAAAGTTATGTAGACAGCCAAGATAAACCTTAAATAATCTCAGTTTTGCGGTGAGGGTGAGAAAACGCGTAATTGGCTACTTTGATCGCAAAAGCAGGAAGTAGTGAAAATGATATTATGACAAATATGGAATCCTTTGGTAAATAGATAAATAAAAATTACACACCGATTTCATAATTACTATAAAACTTGAGAAAAAACTGCGGTCCAGTCTAACTATGATTATGTGACAAAACAGTTGCCATATGCAATGAATACAGCTTGATAAGTTTATTCAAAGATACTTCAAAAGAAAGTTTAGGTGAGAAATTATAATCATTCTAAAATATTGTGATATTATATTGTTTAATATAAACAATTTTAGATAGCAGCTATCCTGTAAAAATAATATAATAGTCTTCTACAATGTCATTTTATGATAGTTGTGGAGCAATTGTAAAAAACATATTTTTCTCATCGTGTAAAATAATTAAATAATTAATAATTAATAATTAACAATGGCAAAAATTATTATATTTCTATGTTCATATTTATTTATCCTAATAGCATATGGTCACAATATATCACAAAACTAATGCATCCATGCGATTGAACCAAATTTTACCACCTTATAGCACGTCTTATTTCTAATAAATTTTGTCTGATCCCGTATACAAAACAAGATTTACGTACAATAACAGCAAAACAAAAAAAGCTGAACATAAAACTGTTCTTTGTTCTTCATCTATTTCGAAAAACACCTTCGCGATTATTCTGAAAAATGTGAAAAACACCATCCGAACAAAGGAAAATATAATTTCCTCGATGCTACGGTTAAAATGCGACGACTTCCATATACACAACAAAAGTTTAATAAAGTGTATGTATATTGTGTATACGTAAATAATTCTTCAGACAGGAAGCTCAGCGAGTTTCCGCGCGAAACTTTTTTCTTTCCTTTTCGTCCTGTGCGGTATATACGTGGCTTCGTCCCACCGGGCCACATCGCATTATCCCTTTCCTTTACATATATATTTTGCCTCACACATACACAAAAGAAACAGTTTTCTTTGGCTTAATACGAGATGAAAGAAACCCCAATACCGTCGCAGGTTTAATGAAATGGAATGAAAGGAATGAAATTATTATTGAAAGAGTATGTGCCACAGCCACGGCAGTCAGTCGTTGTTGTTGTTTGTCGGACTCTGGAATTTCTTTTTCGATATATAACGAGACAAAAAAATCGCACGTTTGCATGAATCGGAAAACATGCGTCACAGTCCATCTTCTAACACAATGTATTATATAGAATAATAGGTGTTTGTTATAGATTGTATCAGTCGGTATTATTTTTGGGGATTTAATTCAGTGGGGTTTGCGTTGTTATAAGTGTTGTGAGTGTATTGTTACTTTGAGACGTATATTCACTTTGGATCACTGATTTTCGTGAAAAAATAAATAATATGGCATAATGGTGTTAAGAAAAACAGCATTTAATAGATTAGACGATAGAACAAAGAAAATAAATGTTATTTCATGTTACATTTACAAAGACCACTTTAACCATTTATATATTTTTGACTAAAATTACAATTCCATTGTACTCGTGAAGAACTGAAAATATTTTACATAGACAAACTAGAATTTCAATAAACATAAAAATACTTATATTCATATAAAATGAAAACACTTTAAACAAAAATGATCAATGAATATTCAATAGTACAAAGTCTCAGAAGTATTGTGTTAAAATTTCAAGTAATTTGGTGAAGAATTGACTCGCTAAACATGCCCAGAAATGAAATATGGTTGGATTTTTGCTTTCAAGGTTTATACTACATTAAGTTACGAGAGACAAAAAACTAATAATAGTGTTCCTTAAAAAAGAAAATTAATCGATATACTATATATTGGTACAAAATTTCAGAAATGTATTGCCATTTATTTTATCGCCTTCTAAGAAGGACCCTTCCTTCCGAAATATATAATATATATATATGCATCCAAAAAAATACCTGCCAGAGCCATATCAGGTGAATACGGTGGTTGTTCGATATATTTTCGGGGCCAAAAACTATCGTTTTTTATAGTTAATAGTTTGTATCTTTGTGGATATAAAAATACATAATCAAGAAAAAAGATTATTTTAATAAAAAAATTAATGTTTTGGTATATTTTTTTGGCTACAAAATACGTTTACGGATTTGTTTACTGAATACATTCTAATTAACCTCTCTATTTAGTTGGTTGACTTGTGTATAGCTATTATTCTATTGTTTTAATGTTTTGAGCAAAACCATATATACAGGGAAAGTCAACGTCACCCCTTGGAGGGATGATAGATAGATAGATCATAACTAACCAGTAAAAGTAAAATATCGATAGACTTCAAGATCATGGCACTTTTCGGAATATTGTTAAAATCTACACAAAATTTCATATTATTTAATTCTGATTTATGTTACGGAATCCTGAAATAATTAAAGTAATAGTTTTATACTTTTGGAGACAAAAATAAAAAAAATACTGCTGCTACTATTTAAATACTATTATGCCATACACTTCTAATAAAGGAAGGAATACGCTAATATGCATTATATTTACGAGTATAAAGAATGCAGAAATTGTGCAGCTGCAGCTAGATTGTATCGCGAAAGATAGGCTTAGGGTAGAATGCCTCACACTCGCTCTCACCACGTATACCTAACGATGAAGAAGTTTTGCAGCAGATTAAAATGATCCGACTTTGTCGACGCAATAAACACAATTACACGCATTACGTGTACAATTGGAACCATATTTGGTATGGCCCTCCTCAGAAAAGCGTTTTCTCAAGCTTTATACTGTATTTGACTACGGGCGAATATTTTCGAATCCTGAGATATGTATTCGATGTAGTAAAAATAAGCTATTAATAGCAACCTACTGGTTTAAAGTGCTACATTCAAAAAACACTTGGGATTGAACCGGCGACCTGCCATAAGCCAGAGCAACGCGTTAACCCACTCGGCTATGCCTATCGTTAATCTAATAGTTTAAAAATATTTATTCATTGAAAAGGATGATGCTTATTTGTACATTTTGATCATTATTGATTTGATCATATCAAAATATAAAAAAAAATAAAGGTATCCTAGCAAATTTTGATATGTGATTTTTTTCAGCTATCGATTTTATCAGAGTGCCAATTTCTTCCATAATCGATGCCGCAGAAGTTCTAAGCGCATCACTGCGCAAATAGTTTTCCAAAACTAAGCTGCCCGAGGATAGTAAATGCGGTGCTGCAAGGCTGATGACCTATAGTCGTCAGAATTACATATACTTATTACTTCTGATTCTGAGGCCTCGGACTTGCAGCTGTAGGCTGTAATGAAATTTAATGCTATTGTCTTTAACAATATCATTCTTATTCAATACACACAATTAATCATTTTTATGCGGATTATCCATAGTCAAGACAGGCTCCGGAACAGCATTCTTATGAAAATTCATTAGGCGGATTTTGGTAATTTGCCTGCTGGACGTTTTTTGTCTGCTTATCATTATTAATTGCAATCTTTAAAATTAATTAATATCACACAATATGATTTCATATACATTTTCCACATCAAGTAACACAGCGTATACGCGCTTGTTACGGGTTCTTAGACTAGTGTTACATTCTCGTATAACAATCATGCTAAAGATTTTCTTACCGTAACAGCTTCGAATGAAGACGGTACCAGACTAGACACGAAGAGTTTATTTTTTGTCTATACGTTCTTTCAAGATTTTCACCAACATATCATAAGATCTTTAAATAAAGAAAAAAACGTTTTGCAATGGGCTTAAAAATAATCCAACTCTCTGCGCAAAGAGCACATAATGTTATAATTAGGCATATTTTATAATGAGCCTTGTTTGGCAGTTCCTAGGCGTAAATGCTCACAACGCGTTAAAGTCGTTCAACTGAAAAATTACCTTTAATTAAATCTGCGCGGAGGCCTCATGTGCGCGCGTGCTCAAGCTTGCGCCCTTATATTCAGCTGCTGCAACGCGTCCCCTTTTCTAGGCCAATATTATCACATCAGTATATACGCATATATTATACAGAACTATACTAATGTATGTATATAGTACATACACGCACACATACACACAATCATTCTGGCATAGAAAATATAAAATATGATTCAGGATTTAATATCGTCAGGAGAGAACAATTTCAGAATGATTATACATCATCCGTGTCGAGAGTGTGTTTGTGTGTGCGAGGGGGTGTGCGAGACGCCCAAGTAAATACTTAAATGAAACTTACGGACACTTTTCTGCAATTCGTGTGGTAGTTTATTTTTCTATGGTACATATACACAATACATAAGGGCACGAAATTGTATAATTTTAATGTTATAAGTGTGTTGATGTTGGACGTATTCTCTCTGTACATATGAATCCATGAAGTATATAACAAATGTGTATATAAATATATGTATATATGTAAGTATAAAGTAAATAGTCGTACGCAGGCTGCTATTGAGATACTGGTGAGCGAAGGGGTGGGTAAGGTGGTCGATGGGTGATACGGTGCTATAATTCGAATGGGAGATGGAATCACGAACGATGATGGCGTGGGGCGCAGCGTTGTGGCATCACAAATAGAAAGAAAACACTTGACGCTGTGCTATAAAAACTTAGGTCATATATTTTTGGAGCAAGTACCTTTACGCGTGCTCACAGTTTAAGGGCGTACTTACACCATTGAACAAGAGGCTGTGCGTATGGGGCGATTTTCTGAGTAACTCATGCGCAAATGTCGTCCAATTCAGTCAAATCGCTATAGCAATTCAATTATATTAAAACGTTTTTTCCGCACTTGTTGACAATATAAATATATATATATATATATATATATAATTATGCTGCTATATATGAATTCTCGAAAATTCTTTATCTTCTTCGACACATAATTCTTTTTAAATCTGTTGATGTTCCAAATACGTTTTTCCTTTACTTCCAATCTTCTATAAGGATTTATAATAAAACTCTTTGACAATATAGACTGAATGAGGATTAAATCGATTTTTTTTAAATAGGCACTTAGAAATGGGAAAATAATTATATTGAAACACATTTCTACTCACAACATTTTATCATTTTCATTTTCTTTGTGTGACTACATAGTAGACCATTACAATACAGCAACTTAGTGACAAATTCGATTGCTGATTCAAAAAAATATATTTAAATTTTGACGAATCCGTAGACTGCTTTGTTAATATTGGAAACCCATACCAAGTAAGTAGGACTGTGACTTTGAATCCATACTTGCGCAATTAATAAAAATCTTCTTTTGTTTTAATAAATAACTTTCACCTTTTGATCAGTTGGTTCGATTTCTCTGAATACAAAGCTGTTGCTTTGATTTCTTTTTATTTTCTTTTTTGTTAAATTGTATATCTAGTCATAATCAATTTCAGGAAGTTTGGATCAAACTATGATGCTTCGATAAAAGTTATCTAGTAATTTAAAATAATCTACCAAACATATATATAACGGGTGATTTTTTTGAGGTTAGGATTTTCATGCATTAGTATTTGTCAGATCACGCGCGATTTCAGAC
>JANSTU010046498.1:0-23912 GCA_027564075.1 Bolitophila hybrida | reverse complement strand
TTTTACTAGTAAAAATCTAAAAAACGCAATTTTTACTAGTAAAAATCTAAAAAACGCAATTTTTACTAGTAAAAATCTAAAAAACGCAATTTTTACTAGTAAAAATCCAAAAACGCAATTTTTACTAGTAAAAATCTAAAAACCGCAATTTTTACTAGTAAAAATCCAAAAACGCAATTTTTACTAGTAAAAATCCAAAAACGAAATCTCATTAGTATAGTAATCGTAAAAAAATAAATTTACCATGTTTACCATTTACCATTTACCTTTATAATTACTTTAATTTATGTTATAACTTTTTGATATAGAAAACATTTTTTGGTAAATTTTAAGCTTTTTAGCCACTAATAAAATTGAATAAAAACTACAATCATGAACGCACTGCTGAGCATCTTTACATAGAAACAAATTATAAATACTAAATGTCAATTTCAATTATTTCTAATGTTGCGTGTTATTTCAATTTAAATCGCACAATTTACTTGAAAATACATCAATCTATATTGACTGATTGATCGTCAGTTGTATTCCTCTATACACATACATAAATAATTAACTCAAAACCAATTTATATTACAATAAACATATGCCAATGCTTACGTGCTAGCACAAATACCGCCGGCTGCGTCAGAAAATCTCAGGTGTTCTAAATAAACTTGCGTAAATAAAAAATAAAATAACAAAATTCCGCGTGTTATCGAGTTTTATACGTTCTGTACACATACATATACACACACCTTAAAATATCTACACATTTATGTTTATCTACTTTAATAATATATAGTAGATTTATAACCAGCATCCACATTCCCTATACAGTGCAATGTGGTTTCTCTGTGCACTTGCACTTTTCGCAAGATTATAAATAAATTGCAATCTGAAAATCATTATTATGTGATAATTATTGTTATAATCAGATTTAATTATAAAATCTGTACGACAACGACGTGCTTATTGGTTGGTCTCTACCTACCGCAGAGATATACTCATAATTATAATGATCTTGATGTTTACTTGCTCAAATTAGCAAAGAAAATATCGATTAGATCTGTATTATCGATTGATTGGATTTACGAAAAAAACTGAAATTATTTTATTAAATATCAAGATAGATGAATATTATGTAAGTATAACTTACTTTTAACTATACACAAAAATACATCGGAAAATACGATTAATCACTTTGAATGCACTTATATTGTACATTTTGCATACATAAGCTTCGAGGGTAATGGCAAGACGTTACAATGTATAATATCAAAATAGAATTACACTACAAAGTAACCATTATTAAGAGTTACACACAGATGTGAAGCTCAGCATAAATGTATTCACACATAATAGTGTGCAGAATTCAAAATGCGTGTGGTGCAACACACTGGATGCCAAAAATTGTATGTAAGCGCATGTGAAATGTATACAGGAAATACAGTTTAATTGAATTGGTTTAATTGAGTTTATTTTGGAAGTGCGGCAGAGTATTTAATAATTATGATTGGAATGTTAGACTTATTTTAAGTATTTTTGGAGTAATTTGTATATCTTCTCTTTTTTAATCTAAATGTGTTTATAAAAAGCCACATAAAAAAATATTTCTATAAAAAATACAAATCATAAAATTGTAGATTTTCTATTTTAAAACTTTTTCCAAAGAAGAAAATATAAACTAAATAACGAATCATTACATTTTCATTGATATCTAAAGAACCAGCCGCTTCAAACTCACCGCCTAACAAATATTTAGTATATTTGTTGACTTCAACGGCACTATCATGCCAAAAGCATAATAAATAATAAACGTCTCAAACAAACACAAATCGTTGAAAATGCACTTAACTACTGGTTATAATGAAAGGTGCTGCTTGCTTGATCACGCGCTACCTTATTTAAACTTGCATTGATAACCAATACTGATAAGCACAAATATAAAATGAACACGCCACCGAAAGATAAACAGAGTGCATTTCATTCAAATGAGTTTTGTTTTTCCAGTCGTTTTACGTGTGTTTGATTGGTATCGCACCAGAGAGCGTATTTTTTCCAAAGTTGCTTTTAGGTCAGAATCGGTGGGCTTTTTGTTTGTATTTTAATGCATTTCTGTGTGTTTGTGTAAGAGATAACTGATAAGCTTGTACCAATTTGTATGCATCGTGCTCAAGGCAGTTTGTCGATGGAATAACAAGACTTGTGTATATAATAAATATTTCGTGATGCGCACCGAAGATTTGAACAAATTTTATACTGTGACACAATTCATTGAACACTCTTTTGGAGCAGTTTTCTTCTATTAAAAAAATATTAATCTATTTAATACAAATACCTAATACAAACAAAAATAGTATCTATATAATTTAATTTGCTCTAACTAGATAACCGCGCTTTTTTTTGAAGTGACTCATAAATTATCGCTAATACACGCGCTACTATCAACTATATAACAACAACTCATCTAAAAGCCTGTAATTATGTATAATTACTATGTCAAACATAATAACGTGTAATGAGAATGGTGTTAATTCGAATGCGTGTAAAACGCTTATCATAAAACGTGAGCTTGTATATGTACTTCCGCGAGTCATACTTAATTTGTTTGCTGGCCGTTTTGGAGACCGCTCATTTAACCAATCAAACTCAGCAAATAATGGACCACGTGCGACTGCGCAATTATCTAGGCAACACACGGGACATTTGCGAGAAGAAAACAAAACGACCGATCGATCGGTCTATCGATTTAAATGATTTATGTGTACACAAGCGCACACATACAATCACACTATTATTGGATTACTCATTTCAGCTCTGACAATATATAATTAGATACAAACCATCGAGTATAGTTAGAGAGCTGCGTTTAAATTCATAATGAAACCTTTATTTGGAGCTACGCGCGCATAAATGAGTGATTTACGGCCTGTGGTTGACAACTTAATTTCGCGCGCGATATATTAACTCTTGTTATATAGAACAATATTATTGCATTTGGCATTGTTTGCTCACTCGATATACATTTTAGATCTGAGTGTGCGATCGCTTGAAATGAGAGCGCAGGAAATGCATACGCGAGTATATCTATGATACAGTGAGGCCACACCTTTGTTTGAAATACAGTCCCTGGTGTACTACCTACATTGTATATAGGAACTATTATTCTAGATGTTGAATAGAATTGCTATTCGAAAGCAATCTATACAGAAAACTATTTTCAGACTATCGTATACTGTATATAGAACACAAAAAATATTGTCGATATCGAACAGCAGTGATCGGAAGTGCTAAATATTAAACTTTTTAATCATTTTGTAGATTGAAATAAAACTATTTGCGATAGTAGAATATTTATTTCTGTTAATTAGAAATCAGGTCGGAAATAATTATGATTGATCGATGACGATCGTGATCGAAATATAATATATTTAAATTTTTTGAACGATCGCATTTTTTTTATTATTTTTGTACATATGATATGGTTCATTGTTTGTATGTAAATTATAAAATAAAATAATAAATGATGATTCTTGCGATTTCTCAAACATATAATTAAAGATCGCAATACTTTGAACAATCCTGTCAATAGCGATCATTTTAGAATATTTTTTTGCTATATAAATAAATTCGATGTTAAATATAGATGGTAAAGCACGATCACTTAGATGATTCATTAATAATGATCACACTAAAATGAATTATGTCACATTTGAATGCGATCAAAGCATATGATTATTAAAAGTCACCAGTTTCTATAAAAATTTATATCTGATCACATATTTCCTAGTATGATCTTGATCATTTAAAAAAATATTCATATTATATAAAATTAAAATGATCATTAAAGAAATTACAAATCACGATTGGTTTATAGATCGATGTAAACGAATTAAATTTAAAAATAATAATACAGTAAACATTCTATACAAGCAATGAATCTGAACGATTTTTTTGTCAGATAAGTTTCTTATAAAATTATATTATTATAGTATAGAAAAAAAGAGTAAATAATTTTAAGAAAAAATAGTTTTGTGATTTATAGATAAATAAGGAGTTTTATTAGTTAAAATAATATTAATTGATCTGGGTTTTCTCTGATTCGTCGCAAAAAGAAGATCCCATTGCTTGTCATTTGCTCTTTGATATTCTATTTTAAAAAGTACGAATCTTTCGTTGCTACCAGTCGCCCATTCCATTATTTCGTTCTCAGTTAAATCATTTTCAATTACTGTTGATGCCAACGTTTCAATAATATAAAACATGATACAGCGTTAGTACAGGAACAACTCTATCAGACTGCACATAAAGACGGCTATTGCGGAACGATATGTCGCAAGACTGTAAGTAGCTCATAATAGCTATTTGATTTTGTCTGTGTTAAATTTACATGAGTTTTTGGTACTGGACAAAGATGCTGTGAGTGCTAAACATTCGCTAAAACCTTTAATTACTCACCCAGTATCCGATTCCGCTTCCTGGCGCAATCTACGCAAAACTTGCTTGAGGAACCGTTTTTGGGTTTCGTCTAAAACTGGAAAAGTCCTAGTTTGGATTGCCATCCATTACTTGGTATTCATTATCAGCGAACAAGAACGATGTGTCAACTTCCGGAAATGTCTGGGTGGCCGTACATATTATGGGTCGTTCATCAATCAGATGCGTGTATTGCGGACTCTTTTGGACGAGCCTTTGTAAATAGACAACGACTGGAATTGGACGAAAAGCTGTCAAAACGCTTTTGAACAGGCCAAAAAGGTTTCTACAGTCATTCTTCTCTTGGCATTTGACCCTAGACAATAGATCATTGTTGCCGCCGATGTCTCCAGTTACGGTATCGGTGCAGTGATCCTGCATAGATTTGCTGATGGTACAGAGAAAGCAATATACCACGCTTCAAAGTCTTTTAACAAGGCTCAGGCTTCTTATATCCAAATAGAAAAGGAATGATATTCACGGTACAATAGTTTCACCGCATGATTTATTGTCGTCATTTCATACTGCAGACCGACCTCATGCCGTTACTCTCAATCTTCCAAAAAGTCTGTCCCAAGTATACACGGCAAACGGGATTCAGTGGAACCATAATAAATTGTAACGATGATCGTGATCACGATCATAATAATCATAAAGATAACTATGTTTTCATGAATTTAAAAAAAATCTTTTCTAGTTATTTATCATATCTAATTTAATTATTATATACTAAATCGCTGTAATGGAATCGAAGTAATGCAACAATAAACTCTGATGTATAACATATTCATGATCTCACTAAAAATCGAATATCTGATCAATTTAGATGTGTGTTATTCAGATAAAATAAATTCATAATTTATATTCTAATCATAATTATTTAAATATATTTCAAGTTTTTCAAAGTACATCGTGATCATAGAGTAATTTAATATGTATAGTTTATATATTAGCATAACCATATACATCGTCATAAAACAATCATTTAAAAATAAAATATGTACCTATAATTGTGGCGCTGATCGTGATAATTATTTCCAATTTAGGTAATATCATTGTTCTGTTTTATAGGTATTCATAAAATGTGGCCCTAATTTCTAAAATTTAAATTCCGATCATTTTTTCAGTATGTAATATTCAAATGGATTCATAAAAATCTATTTGGATAATTAAAATGATGATCGTGATCAATAATTAAAAATATATTTTAAAAAATATAATAATAACAACAAATTATTTATTAGCGTGGTCGAAACAAATAAAAAAACAGCATAGCATAAACAACATATTGGTAATTTTATGGTCGTTATTACGAATACGTATGCGTAAAAAAACGATCTTTTTTTTATTAAGGCTTTTTAAAATACAATCAAATTTATTTTTTTTATGTATTTTTCTAGTGGGCACATTTTTATTATGTGCATGTGTTGATCGAGTAAAAATCTTTTTTCATACCTCAATATAAAATGCTTATGAAATCAATGGTGTTAAAATTGGAATTATGAAGAAATATACGGAGTTACAAATCACAAAAATATAAAAAAATGCTGTACTCGTATATATTAAAAAGCTCAGCAGACTATGAAATCGTGAGGCACAAACAATGCATCCATTTTTTCTTTCAAACAACTTTAGTCCATAGGCTAATCCATCATTTAAAATTGGTCATATAAGATTAGATCATACTAGAACAATTTGTAGGTAATTTATAGTGTGATGTAGTCACCACTCATAATTCTGACGTAATATTCAATAAAATGTTTTAGGACAACGCGAAATAGACAATAACTAGAAACAGCATAACTGCGTCATGCAGAAATGCACTAAGGAGGGGCATACACAAAAACATTTTTTTCATATAAATGCATATAGCATAATAAAGTACAAGCATTCCTGCATTCAACAAAACACTCCAAAACACACACAGATATCGACTTCCTTAGATGCGTTATTATGCATGGACACATTTACGATCTTACCAAGAGATCCATAAGAGATCTGCGCTCGTTGATCGGTCGAGTCTGGAATATTAATTTCAAGCCTCATATCGCTCACTACGGCTCGTTTTGCAAGAGATCAAACGCACATAATATACTATGAATACTGTGCATTTTAGATGATTACTTGTGGAAAAGTGCTATGTGTTGTATTATACTTTGCACTGCAATTATATCACTCTAATTCACGAGTATGCAAATGTTATTCGCATGATGTTACAGAGCCAAGCATTAGCATATATAGTTAAAAGCCGTATAGACACAATATCTATAAAGATGAAGACGCAGAAAAAAAACCAGCAGCAAACGATCTTAAGCAGCAGCTAATCTAGGTGTTAAGTCGTTTGCTTCGAGTCGCTGGGCAAACCACACAGAGCGTGCTCCTCTAATTATGTTTACACTGATCTTGAAAACCAGATTTTTATGTAAAACGAATGTTTTTTTATTTTCGTTGATTCGTACTCTGTAGCATTTAGAGAAATACGTTTTTTTTGTACATTGAACTCTTTACAAATAGACGGGAATATGTGTACAAATCAAATGATAATATACAAGTACAAAAAAAGGTTTCCTATATTTTGTACGATATTTATGATATTTATAAATATCTATTTGTATAAAGTTACACCATTTGATAGATATTTGATCAAGAATCACTAATTTAGATAATCGTGCTTGATCGTGCCGACTGATCTTCTTAGTCATTGGCTATAAGGTTGGTCGGAATGCAAATTATTCACATGCAAATTCGTTAATCACTATTTAATCATATATTAATCTGCTTTAGTCATAGTTTGTTATTCTTTATTCTATATTTATTCTATTGTAACTATGATGAATTCTAAGATGCATCGCCTCCGGTGATTGTATTTTACAAGAATTTGTTGGATTTATTTGTCATAATTTAATAGATATATTTTTTTATATAGAAATAATTTATTTTTAACATCTGGTGTACAATTTAGCGTACTTTTTTTGATACCAATTTAATATTTCAGATTTATACCCCCATCTGTCCAAATGAGATCGCCTCCTTCTTCATAAATGTACCTTAAAGATCACCGATAATAACGATGATCGTTCTTTGAAAGCCATATCAGACAAAAAAGTCAAAAATCCGATCACGATCGCACGAAACGATCGTTTGGCTAATGATCTGCACAAACCATCGCACGCGCAGTAAACAATACCCGTATATATATATATATATATAAAAATCAAATTGCATTCACATTATTATTATGCGCAAGCGCATTCTGTCGACTCAACCATATTGTGTATATCCATATTAAATTTAAATCGAGAGTTTGCGTGATGTATTTTTGCCATCGTCTATTTCTATATGCGCTATGCGCTATGCGCAGCTGAGCATATTTAATATATCCGACCGTATAAGCCGTTGTGCAGTGTGTCCCTCGGGGATCAATCTGAAAACTCAATGCGAAACACAATAATATAAACATAATTATTATAAACCTTAAACCGATTTAGTCAAATGCTACAATTCCCACAACAAAATAACTAGCTTTATACTAAATATATAAAATGGAAAATCGTAAAATAATATACGGTTTATGAAATCCCAAAACGGGCACGCGTACACTCGCCTATATATGTTATATATAGTCTTAAACACAATTATTTATTTATTACTCTGAAACAAATAATAAACGTTTAACGATTTATAGGAGCGTTCGATTTTCTTGACTGCACGGCTGATGACAGGCGACATTTGTAAATTGTCGTTGTTTGTACACACGCGCTGATGCATAAGGAATGATTTACTCAGCCAGGGATACACGATGTCTTTATAAATATATATTATTCATAATTTTTAATTCGCACGCTCTGAAGTCGACAATGACGAACGGTCAGACCTCCGCGGTAGTCATTGCTTGTATATCAATTGATTCAGCCGACAAACGTACAATCAAAAACGCATGTTTTTTGATCGGTATTTAGTGACAGCTTGTACAATGTAAATATAAGCGTGCAGTCCGTAGAGCTACAGATCTTTTTGTGTGATCGACGTGACAATGCAAGGTTCAACCAATAAACAACGCACAATTATTGTCCAGGCAAGCGTACATATAAGTGTGTTAAGTGTGTCAATAGTCTTATGTAGTACATGCTGTTCGACTACGCTGGGTTAATCGACGGAAAAACGAAAAACCATATACTCGAGCCCTACATTGGTATTATTTCTGCAGTCTATCGAGTGCATTTTAAGGCGTGTCCGATGTATAAGAATAATTGCATATAACATACATGTATATATATGAATATATATATAATATATTACATGTACTATATTACATAAATCTCATGTTTTCTATTAATAAAACATTTATGTTGAATTTGTTTATTTAGATAATCGAACTAGAAAAGATTAAGAGCAATACAAATGAATTGATAAAATGCAGTAGCTATATATTTATTATTGGGATCGCTCGTTTATGGGCGGAGAGCACGCTGATCGCGGACGTATTTTTTTTACATTCTTCTTTAGATAAGAATAATATGATGTGTTATTAACGATCGCATATGTTCATTACCTGATGATCGGATCGTTAGTTTTAATTTATAATATTAAAAATATGATTGAAGAGTTTTTTTTTAATTTTTTTATTTTTCGCAATACAATTGCATATTATAGTAGAAAACATAAAATAGATCTTATGTTAGCTATTATTTAAAAAAAAAGTTTTCTAAAAAAGAATGTTATTTCCATTTCAATTTTTTTATCAAACTGAAATGAATGAAAACCAATTGTCTAAAAAAATATCCATCGACTTTTTTAAGTAGATTTATCGATTTTTATTTATATAGAAGATCAATTCGATTTTTTAATTGAAAATAATAATATAATATACCATATATATATATATATATATCTACTGTATATACTATATATTTAAAAAAAATATAGAAAATATATCTAATTGATTATTTAATAAAATATCGTATCGATTGATTTTTTTTATATTGAAAATTGTATCGATTTTGTTTATAGAAAATCATATCAATTATTTTTCACACTATCAAATCGATTAATTTTTTTTATAGAATAGGTATATATCATATTGTTCGTGTGTTAATCAAATCTTTTTGTTTTATAGACAATTATTATTATTATTGATTATTTTTATAGAACATAGAATCAATTTTTTATAGAAAATCAATTATTTTTCACACACATCATCGTTTAAATTTTTTATATTTTTTATAACCATCATTTTTAATATTTATTTTCTGTCTGTCGAAATATAAATTCTTCGATTTATTTTTTTTACCCAGTAGAATTAAAAAAATAACGAATAAGTACAATCAAAACATCAATTTCTGAAGCTAAAAAAGCTAAAAAAAAATCAAAATCCTATTACCGAAGACATCACATCGATAGAATGTCAAAATCTATGTTTTCCTATAACAAATCACAACGATTTTATCCTTTTTTTTGTAAAAAATAATTTTTATTTTGTTTCTCTGAAAATCCAGACAATATTAGTTGGAAACAGCAAGACAAAATCTTGCCCATAAAAACAATAGAAAACTTCTGACTATATCTAGAAATAATTCTGATTCGCGCAAACAAGAACCACAGCCATCAATTTATGAACATTTATAAGTGTATGCAAAATGTTTATACACAAGACAATTATCCACGAAGCCCCACCTCCTAATTCCGTCATCGTAGAACCTTACAGAGCAATTTGCGTATATAAATCGTTTATAAGAAATTGCATTATTTACTAGATGTACAAAATTATAATATATACGTCTTGACAGTCTGTGTGCGCATGTGCGCGCATACAAAATATATATAGAAAATATAGATAGTTTATGTACACTTTATATATAGTATATGCATATATATGTACGTGTCTTAAATACACTTTAGAAGATATACACATATTTATGAAAAAAAACAACTGCCGATTTAATTATTGTCATTATTTCCTAATGCAATCGTTGTTGGCACATATATACACAATTACACATTTATATACAGACAGGTATACGCAGAGGCGCTCATGTTCACCGGTATTGTTAACAACATATCGTTTATAATAGATACTCAATTATAAACATATTCCGTGGATAATAATGCGTGTGTGTGTGTGTTTGTTTCTGTATGCGCCTGTACGCGAGAATGCATTTTAAGTGCATTCACGAGTTACTTGCCGACAATATTTATTAAATCATTTATGTTATAGAACATTTGTGTGTTAGCAGCGTAATATATTTAATATTTATATATGAATTTTATCTCATTTTATGCATAATCGATAGACCGCAAAGAAACAATTAAGTCATTACCAATAAAATGTTGTGTGTACGCGGATTATGTTTTGTAAAAGTGCGTGGCTCAAAGCCACCGCGCTTGCGCTAGAGATCAAAGGCTCTGGCATTCGGCTGTATATATGTGCAAGTGCGCGCACACACACATTAATTCAATTAATATTGAATTATAATGTGAACAACAGATTTATTCAGTGGAAGCAAGAACACAAACTTGCTTATATATACGAAGCGAAGCAAAGAAATGATTTCCTAACCTTAAGATTAGCATAATTTTTTTTGTTGTTTTTTTGAGTGCGTGTCTGGCATGCAACTTTGTATTGATGCACAATATCGTGATTGACCAACGGTTCTTTGGGTAAAAAACGCTGCAGGCTTGTTTGAAAAGAGAAAAACACCAAGTTTTTTGCCAGGCCACAAGGTCAGGCCGAGTGCATACACGCAATGCTTTCCGCATATTAATGTATTTGTGTAGATTCAAAAAACAAGATTTTATATATATATTTTCTTGTTCTGAGTTTTTGTTATATTTATATTTTCTTATAAATTTACTCTAACAACCCGCGATAAAGTGGAAATTGCAAGAATGCTAATCGCACTGCGTTCGTTCGTAAAATTGCAATTATATACGCAAATGCATTACACACACAATAAAAAGACAATGCTCGTGCAAATCTTAAAGGATTTGTGTCAAATATTCGCTTCACTTTTTTTCACACCAGTCTACATCCGCGCCAGTTGGTTACATTCAAATATAGAAAATGTGTATCTGACGCAGATTGAATCCAGCGTATTCATGCTGTTTTCAATTTCACGCTCACTGGGCACCGACGAAATTATTTATTATTGTTAAACACTGAAACCATACAAAAAATACATTAAATAAAAGCTTTTTTTGAAATGGCGTTAAAACAAAGCACTAATTCGATTGTCCGCATTGTCAGACGTGTGGTGTTTTCACGCGCAGATAGTTATAATTGCAATCACGTATGAATTTTTGGGATTTGTGGTAGATATTGACGTCATCTTTTGTTATTTAGTTATTTTGGCATTTCAATTACATGTTCAATTTCAATGCTTTTTTGAATTATTGGAGTAATTATAATACGAACTGATAATACTAGCAAATTAAAAAATATAATTTTCAACTGTCAGAGAAGAATTGTCATATCATATCATATTTAAAGACAATGATAAACAACTTTATGATCCGGATATGGATCAATCCTTCAAACTAAAAACTGAAATGAGCTGGAGGTAACTTTGACCATTGCACAGTATCGTATTAGTAACTAAAAATTGATATTTTGAGCTATGAATATTTAAATAATATACGTAATTGATGGGTATTTTTTTCCAGCGTTTGAACATCAAATTTACAATAAAAACACAAGATGTTATTGTTATTTTATTTTAGGTGTATTTTTTTATGTTTTGCAAGTTTATAAAATGTGTTTTTTCATAAAAAAGGATTATTTCACAAGCTAACTTTTGCTTTTATTAGACCAACTAGTGAAAATGTTTATGAATAAATAGTTTTATAACAACATATAAAGTCAGTTGCTGGTCATTATAGCAGTCAACACTGTAGATAGAAATGGTGAAAACCAGGAAAATATAAAGTTAGAGAAAATGTAACCTATAACCAAAAAAAAATATTTTACTCAAAATAACGTAATTCCAGACCGGTGCATTTTCACAAGCCGTTTCTACACTTTTTCTTCTGATGCGATGTAAATAAATGTATGGGTGACCTTTACTTTTTATATAAAATAAAAGAATTTCTTCAAAATCTATCTTCTATTCTATTCTATCTTTTTCAATCGATCTGTGATTCTAAATTTCCAGCAAGAAATACAGAAAAATTAACAAGAAAAAATAAAAATACACATTTAGCTTTAAAAATATTGCATAAATTACAGGACTCTCCAAAAAAATATTAATTAATGCACAAAAACAAAAAAAATGTTTTTTTTATTATAAAGTTTGCTTTTGTGAGTAATAATACTAATTTTTCATTTTTTTCTCTCGCTTAAAACAGTGGAATTTGCTTGATGATGTCAATATCACGGTTCAGCGGACTAGGCATCAAACATTTTCAACATTATTCACAAAAGAGGATGGACTTTGTTTTTGCAATGATATAAAAGGTATGTTCGAAGAAATTGGCATACCCTTTATTCCTAGCGAATGGCGCTTATTCATTGACAGCTCTACAAAATCATGAAAGTTGTTTTATTACACAACGGACATAAATTCCCATCTCTTCCAATCGCTCACTCAGCACATCTTAAAGAAAATTATGAAGAAAGTGTTAAAATCTTGCTTGAATCTGTAAAGTATAACTGGCAGCTGATTGGAGATTTTAAAATTGTGGTATTTTTAATTGGACTACAGAGCGGACAAACAAAGTATCTGTGTTATCTGTACTTATGGGATAGCAGAGTGGATGTTAAGCACTAAACTCAAGGAATGTAAGAACAGATCTTTTTTCGGAAAACAAAACGTACAATTTGAGCAGATTATTACATTAATTTAGTTTAAGTTTTCTTTTGTTTTAGATTAAATAATTTAGAGATATTTATTATTTTAAATTTATTTTTATTATGTAAAAATAAAAGCTAAATGTCTTTTTATTAATATAAATTGTTTTTTTTTTTGGTATTAATGGCTATAATTCGGGGAGAACTAATTTAAAATTATAGGTCTCTATGAGCTGGTAAAGGCGAATTGTGACAATGTACTTGGCGCTTACAGCAAAAAAGATTACTTTGAAATCAAAATAAAACACTTACAACTTGAATTATAATACGGATTATAATAGTGATTACACAAGTTAGCTTTTTAGCTTTTAATCTTTGTTTAGCTTTAATTTGTAAACCGCGAATTACGGTTATTTTAAAAGACAGGGCTTTCTGTCTTATTCTCCAACTTGAAGGTATATCGTATGAGATTTTCAGAAAAATCTCCAAACAAATAACTTTTGATGTCCTAATATGTTTTACCCAACAGTTTCTTCAAGCTTGAGTAGATATACAAGCGCACGCACCATCTCTGTAACTCCAACGCTCATAACCTCGAATTCTAGAACAAATAGCAGCTAAAGCGGTATTTACATTTGAAATACTTGTGTCAATTATACATAGATTTTCAATTATCGACCGTCGACCGTTACGTGTTTAGCACCGATACCGCACAGCGTTTAATGAAGAAAAATACAGTGATGGTAAATATATTTCTGCAATGTAAAAAAATTACAATCCCATGGAAAAGCACACTTTCGCATTGTTTAAACAATGTGTGCACTGTGTTTAGTTGTGAATGCAGTTTTTTTTTGTTTATTTTAAAATAAAAACATGCAATTGCGTAACTATACACTAAACGACTAAACAATACACACCAACTAATAGACATCATACACGACTGGCTCGGCGCGAGAATATACAAACATAAAGGCGCATAGCCAGTCTAGCGTACAGCCTAAGTTACATTATGTATAATTGTATGTATAAGTTATGAGCTGTGCGATCTTATCAGTGAATAAATATATGAGCTTTAGCGTGTGTATGCAGTGCAATCTCAAAAGAAATATGCCGCTCGTTTCAGCAAAGCGTCAATTGCATTCTATATAAATTTGTAGATTTTTCACGATTTTCCTTATAATGTATAAACTTTGTATGCGTGTTATGTACATAATATACTCAATATCCATGTAGGACAATTATTCACATACTCGCAATTCCATCGAATTGACGGTATTTATTTAAAATTACAGCATTCTCGATACCTTGCGAGGAATTTAAATGGACTGGTCTGCAGATAAATTATACAGAGAGTAGTATAATTATATGATTATGCATTTGCGTAATTTCAGTGCGACAATTTCGAGGCATTAGAATAATGTTAGGTGTCTTGAAATCAGAAAATCGTGGGTGGTACTTTGTATATAATATTATTTTTATTTAATAAAAATATAATTGAAGCAATATAACAAGGAAACAAAGTTTTAAATGTCATTGAAGGGTCTCTTAACAAAAACGTGTGCCTGTGGCGCCTTCGAGTCGTTAAAGAGCTTTGTTTTCTTGAACAGATCACTCAAGTTTTAGAAGCTCGTTAAAATACATTCATATTTGCATATTGAATTACAACACACATTCAAAATATATTATTTTATCGTCTCTGTCGTCTGTGTAATGGTTTTGCTTGCTCACTCGAGCAGCGCACGATCTGTGCGATCAGCCCAGCAAACGAAGAAATTAAAAAAATTACCAAATTCGCTTCGAGTGTATTTGCTCTGCATAAATAATGTCTTGGCCTTGGGACTCATCATTTCAATATAAATATATGCATGTTGATGTGTGTTTGTGTATAGAACCGTTGTGTGTTGTCTTCGTTACCATCGGACTATGTGTCGCACAAGTGGTGCGTGATTCAACTCAGATTGACAAAACATAAGAATATACTGCGAGATTCGTCCATATACAATATTAAATGGGTGCGGCGCGTGCGCGTTTAACAAAGAGTCACTATGGCAATCGCCAATGTGTATATATGTTATTTGATAATTATCGTCGCCCAGTGTATTTGTTTATGCTTAATTTTATGCTGAGCATAGAGTTTCGAATAAAACAAATAGGTAGCCGTTCTTCAATAGAAATTATGTAAATGTACTTACGTCTGGGTGCTCTTTGACGGGAACATAGACTTTCTCGTTCAGTGTGACTGGTGTGCCGTCGGCCTCGGGCAGTTTGAGGGCTTCCTTCTGTACGCCATTGATTTGAAAAAGAGAGGCTCGAACCTTGGCAATTTCTGAAAAATACAAATAGTATCCAGTTATAATCAATGTACATTTGTTATAATAAATTAATTTATAGTTTAGAGTTCAGATTTTTCTCACGCACCCATCACCAAAAGCTGGTTACGCCCGATAAATTATCTATACAAAATAATAAAAAAAACGACTAGACTCGGCAAATGACTAATAGGCGTATTTAATTTCGGAATATTCATCATATTATAATATAAATGAATAATGATGATCGTATCTATATATACTTCCACCAGACAACAACAACTGTCAATACAATCGTTGGTGATAATGCTGAAAAATTATGTCGCATTAACATTTTGAGAGAGTATGCAATCTATTATAATTTGTTAGCGTAGTTTGTATATAATATTGTAATATAGAAAATTCGATCACGATCACATCGACACATATGATTAGTAAATATTAAACGTGAATCTTGAGAAGAGTTGCGATGGGAAGAACACGAAGAATGGAAACATTTTTTTTGTAAATTGAATAATAGATAATTTACAATTAGATTTTATTTATTTGAAACTATACGTCTGCGATGAGTTTGCTAATTTAATTTTAGATAAATTAGTATACTGGTTATTTTAAATTGCGTAATGTCAACATTTCGAGTTTGTTAAAAGATGTGGAGACGTGAAATTTGATTGATATCTTAGAAATTGTAGGGGAAGTCGGGGGATTTTGAGCCACATGGAATTGTGAGCCAGCGACATATTAATTTCCCTAGTGAATTATCACAGCTGCGAACAACTGTTATCGACTCGTTTCAGTATAAGCTAAAATAACCTAGGTCAGAATAGAATGTTTGTGTATCGAACCATAAAACGTTTTATGATGATACTGGCTGCATCAAAAAATGCTATGGAGGTGGTCCGAAAAAAACAGCACCATCGCCTGAGATTGTTCGAAAAGTGAACACACCGAAGTGTCAATCAAAAGGCTACAAAAGCGCATGGACATACACCACAGCAAAAAAACAGTTAGGCTCGATAGAGCAAAGGAATTGCTTCGCTTGGCCTAATGTGGTAAATTTCCAAACATTGTGTTCTCTGATGAGAAAAACAAAATGATCGTGTTTACTTAACGGAGGAAGTCATACGAAAATTGAGCTACCAGAAAGCAATATCCAGCCCAAGTAACCGCTGATGGTGTCAAAGTGAATCGGAGGCCATGGACGTGTTCAACAGCAGTGTAAAACAAGATTGGTTAAAAAAACTTTCAAACTTCAATATCTTATTGGATCCTTTAATCCCTTGTGGGATATAGGGCCAGTGTGCGATGCCGCACATCGGATTCATTGACCATTACGGGTTCACAATCATCAACGTCATCATACACTTATTGTTCTATACAGGGTGCGTGTGTATATGTTAATTGCTGACATTAATGTTCCGTTATTCCAAATCAATAAAATTTAATAATTAAAAAATTTATAAATTAAACATGTAAAATACCAAATTTTTAACTATCCACAGTAAAAATCAATACAAAATGATTATAATTATCTTTGATTATTGATTTTCAAAGTAAAAATCTTTAATTTCAAATCAATATTCTGCATCATCATAATTTTGATTTTTTTTGCAATCGCATTTTTACTGTTAAAATCTAAAATTGTGAATCATTCAAGGGCGCGTTTAATTATAGAAAAAATCTTTATAATTTAAGAAATGTACCATAAAACATAAATTCGAAAAAAAAAAAAATTTACTATACTATTGCGTATATACCAAATCAAGCTTCAAACAACGCTCAAACATTCCACACAGAAATGCTCAAGATGCTATAAGCGCGAGAGTAGTTCCAGCGCTTTCTCGCCATATTTGCCAAAGTTGTCTTTACCAAAAAAAAAATAATACAAAAATAATTGTATGTATATTTCCAACGATGCCATGACGTCTTTGAGAGGTTTTGACTCTTAAAAACAAATGTGAGAAGAATGTAAATTATATATTGTGAGACTGCGAGATTAATCAGATTTATTTAAAGTTGGTAAATGTGCTAAGAAGAAAACGATAACCACATATAATACAATTAAATTTAAGATTAATTATAAACATTATAACACATTAATTTAGACATATTCAATTGAAATGCTTAATGCATAACAATAATAGAAAAATCATAATTTATACACGCGAATTACGCACATTTCAATGTTGATTGCAGTAAATTGGCTCACTTCCAATAGGCGCACGCTTGAATGTACTATATATATACACGTCTTCATCGCGATGATGCACAAATTAAATATTCCAATTGATTGTGCGGTTAAACATAAAGATCGCAATTCCTTAAGAAACACAAAATACAAAAAGGTGATCGCTTCGTGTGTCGGTCTGTCTGCCTGCGGCTAGGATTTTGATTGATTCTCGATCGTTCTTTGGATTAAAACAGAGATATATTATATTTTTTTTTACGAATGTTCGTTTATCATTCAGAATCTAGAGTATAGAATAAATTCTGTAGTGTTCTTCAATGCTTTATTATATACTCTTTAAATTGTCTGTGTGATGTGTATATATACGGCTTGATCGATTGTTCACACACCTTGAAGACGGCAAAACCGCGATTTACAAGATATGTAATTAAAGTTTTTCTATTTATACCAAATACACACAGAGCAAAGTGCCTTTTCAACACTCTATGTATATATTTATATGCGAAAGCTATAAGCAACTATATGGTCATAACTGTAATTATTTATTAATTTAATTCAATCAGAAAATATATGCATACTAATTAGATGGTATTTTATATTTATGGTGTGTGGTATATACACATATAATATATAAAGCCTATATTAAACCACGTGTTTTTGTATTAAATACAAAACAGCCAGATTGCGGATCGTGCAAGTAATTGACTGTGTGCCGAGCAATTGCTCTGTTGTGTTGTTCTAAAAGCCCGATGATGTGGAATTTGCTCTATTTAAAACCTTATGCCTGCATTTGTATATATGAAATGTGCATGAATATATAGAGAAGGAAATCAGTTCTGGGCCATAGAATAATGCTAGTATAGATTCAGCAGGCCTTGGGCTTCCTTTTTCTGTGATGGCATGCATACACGGCTCGTGTGAAACTCGAACAAACCATATATAAATCAAATTGTAAATTATGTGTTTTCCATCAATTTATACTAGAGGCAAAACTATAAAATATAATAAATATGTCGATATACCAGCGACAAAGAAGCGCGCTAGAAATCAATGTGTATCATCCCGCATATACATAAGAAAACATTAATCATATGGCCAAATCATGAGTTTATATATTATAACATAATAGTTCCGTAATTTATTGCAATAAAATATCATTTACGAAAATTTACTATTGAAATTATTGTTCGACGGCACGCAGAATCGTGATATTAGAAAATTTAATTTACGCTCGCCGCAAAGATCACAATACACCATTATAAATAATATATATATATGTACAATGCTTTCGTGTTTGGTGTACATCAGCATAAATATATATGTATAATATGAATATACATTTATGCTCTGCAGGCATATGTGTGTTATTGGCATATAAATAGAGTGTGAGTGTGATCGGGCGACCATCTGCGATCGGTCTGCGTGCGGAAAATAAATATTGGCCTTTCGATCACGAAGCCTGCCGTCGCTGCCGTGCCACGCGTTTCTTTGTATTTTTCTTTCCTTCTATACACATAGCAAAAGTAAAAAAAGTTTCTAATTAGATAAACAATAAAAAAATCATTGATCAAATCAATTATATTGTTTTTCTCTGTACGCATATTAAAATCAATGTATTGAGTACTATTTATTTATATTGATCAAAAGCATACGGTCAAACAAAAACATTATAAATGTTCAAGATGATTGTTGACAAAAATGGTAAGCGATGCTTTGCGGTGTAATTGCTTTGATCGTGCGTTGACAATTTCATATTATATATATATCGTCCGTACGGTAAGACAGATTGTGAGAGAGATATGTGGACAGCCTAGTTTGTGTTGTTGGTTTTTATATACAGATCAAATGAGACGACAGACGACAGACGATATGTCAAAAATTATTGCCTCGTTTGTATTATAGGATCGCATAAATTATACAAACTTTCATAATTGGTATGTCAAACACATATAGATAAAACTGATGAGATGAGATCTGGTCCGATGTGCAGACTTATGGATCTAATAGGAGGCATTGAGTTCGTCTATTTGTATTGACTTAAAAGGAATGTACATCAGCTTGAAATACTTGAAATAAACGATAATTTAAACCTTTTGATCCAATGCAATGGACTTCTTTAAATTATGATGTTTATTTAAACTATTGTTCCATTATTTGGATTCATTAGAATGATGACGACATTTAAAACGACCCAAAAGGATTATCATAGATTCCATTACAGACCAATTCTAATCTCAGATAATCTATGTAACGAAACCATAGTAAAAATAAATAATGATAATAAATTCGAAAAAGTAATGTTTCATCGATATTATAACAATTTTGCTGATTTGTTTCGTGCTTTTAATGTTTGTAACTGGAGTCCCATTTGCGGTTCTGGTAATAAACATATAATCATTCCAATACAAAGCATCACAAAACAGCACTCAAGTTATTTGAAAAAAAAAAAAATCGAAGGTCTTAAAAATTTTTTAAATAAAAAGTAATTGATTTTAATGGATCGGATGAATTTAATCAACATTTTAGCAATATTCAAATAAATCAGGTTAATACTAATTTTCGAAAATTGGTAAGTTGATGATCTGTTTCAGATTGTGTGGTATGTTATTATATTATATTATTATTGATCTCGACGAATTTATATGCAACATTTTTTGCTGTCTAGTATTGAAACCGTGCACTTCGAAGTTTGTTTGCATTTTTAAATTATGTCTGTATATATTGTGTAATAATTTATATATTAGAAGAATTTTTGTGAATTTTAATAGAATCTGATAATTTCAGAAATAATGTATTAAATAATGTATTTGTAGGAGTGTATTATGTAGCACGTTTTTGAAGTGTTAATCAACAACAGCTTATTCTTAAAATACGTCTAGATTAATTATATCATCTTGCATATGCATTTTGAGTTCGTCAGCGTTTTTACAACAATAAATAAAAGTAATGTCGTCAGCTTATAATTGAGCTTTTTTGATGTCCAAGAAGTTATTTATAAATATAATAAATAAGGTGGCCATTATTACTTTTTTTTGGATTATTTGTTACAATTACTTTCAAATATGATTTTAATAAGGAAAATAATAATTTTAAGATTTTATGTTAATGTTAAAAAAATATATATTCGAAAATATTGGCAGTTTTTTTTTCAAAAATTATGATTTTTTAACAGCAATGCGGAGTTGACAAACATAAAAAGCGCCATTTTTTATTTTTATGCTACAACTTTTGGTCCCTACCCGTAAGGAAAACTAAGGAAATAAACGAAAATTCCAAATTGAAAAAAATAGACCCACTTTAATGTACAATTCTCTGACTTTGGCCAGATCTGAAAAAACTCATAATCTTATCGTACCAGCTAACCGTCTCTCCACATCTAACAATTCTTATCACGTATTTAAAACTATTTCAGAAGTCAAAAGAGTGATTTTTAGTACATTTTTGTATAATTTAATTTTCATGATTTGGTGTGTTTATGCGAAATATTTACTCATGTTCACTAATTTCTAGTGTGATTTAAAGTAAATTTGGCATGAATTACTCCCACATTTACTGAATATCAGCAGTGAGATTTATGCGCATTACTACAAAATTCAGTAAATTGTTATGTGATTTATGCGCCCTATTTACTTATTTTCAGTATATTCTGATGTGATTTAAGCGCATTCTTGACTTGAATTACTCCTTTATTTACTGATTTTCCGTAAATGTTGGTAAGATTTATGGCATTATTTGTATAAATCATACACACATTTACTAATAATTAGTATATTGTTAAATTACTAAATTCAAGCGTTATTTTCTTAAAATTTATTGTTGGCGCCAAATAGATAAGCTATTTTCTTGATTTATGCTAATTGGTCAGGTCATTCTTAGTTTTCCTGAGGTATAGCCTACTTCGTGACGATGCTTCGATACTTGGAATGGTCAACTAAACTATTTATCCATTTGTATCGGTTCCAAGCTCATACATACATGACGCGTATATTGGTACAAACATATTAAAGCCACGATATATTATAGCATAGAATAAGTCAACCAACCGTCTCTCTAGCTCCCGAGCAAGATTCTAACATTAATCTAAATCTAACTTAAAAACATTTTACCTCCTTCCCAATAATAAGTTAGGGATGGTCACAATTTTCTCAAGAGAAAGAAGTTAGCTAAAGGATCTGGACAGCAAACTATCTCCAAAGGAGTGGTTGTGTCTCTGATTGAACAAATACATATATTAAAGGATCTTATCATGAATAACAATTTACAACAAAAATTTTTTTTCTATGACGTATTTCTGTATTTCGAGTACGAACGAGTATAAAATATTTACATTACATTTCTAAACAATCCACTAAAAATATCTTTAAGCTAATGTATCTTTATTTTAATAAATCTAAAAGAAGCACGTTTGATTTACATTTTTCAAACGCGAGTATCACCAAATCTTCACAATTGATGTGTATACGAGTATAAATTTTCGTGATTTAAATCTTTGCGTTGGAACGATCGTCGCGGCACAGCGCGGCAACAACCACACGTTCCAAAAATATATTTTTATGACTGTAAATTAAAATGTTAAAAATACACGCGACACAGAAATAGGTTTAAAGGTATACATACGCACACACTTGAGATGATAACCTCTCGCCTTTGCTGTGTCTAAATTTTGGTCAAATTAATGAGCCAGCCCAAGGGATTTATTTCATATATAGCTTTAAGAATAATTTATTTGTTTTCTATGCGGGTGTGTATTTTGTTCGTCTTCTGAAAACAAATGGCGGTATAAAGAAAACTTAAGAAAATACACGCACTTTGAGGATTATTTGATGCCACAGGGAGATTGGATTTTACTTTAAGATTTTAATCTTAAAATTCCTTATGAATATCAACAACATTCACCTGCGTGATGTCACAAATCTTGCAAGCATATCGAAATTACAATAATTTCGATTTGATATGCCGATGAATATCATGCATATATATTGTTAGCACGCGATCGCGGCTGTCAAAGGTTAAACCGCGCAAAATTATGCGGTGTTTACGGTTATTTTTACGTAACGCTTTTTTAAAAAAAAATACGCATTTATGCTTTGTTTCAGCAGGTTCATGAAATTCCTGCAATGTACACTCATTGGCGAGAAGATTAGTGGGCGCATAAATCGATTTAACGACGCTTTCGATCGTATGCAGTCCTGTGGTTATGGAATGCATTATTTTCTTTGGTTGTGTTTTACAGTTACGTGACTTGTAAATAAAAATCTCCTTAGCATATCATAATTTTAATAGTATAGTATTTTTGGATTTAATATTGTATTCATATACGTGTATGGGTCCGAATTGACTGCACCTCTGCTGCTGCTCTGGCTTAATTATCGCACATGTGTCACGCCTGTGACTTTGAACTTTGTCAGCAGCGTGAGCATCTTCGATGTATACATATATTATATAGAAACTAAAAGATAATACGTGTGTGTTGTTCTGCCTGAAGACGCCGTCGACACGAGTAATTGTTGCGTCGCTAGAGCTGCCAACTTTTCGCGTGCTTGCGTGTGTGCGCTGATTTCGTCGGTTCAGTCGCGCTTTCGCAAGTCTCGCTGCGCCACGCCGACGACCATTCGCGACAGGTAACTTATTCTATAATTGTCTTAATAAACATCGCGCACATATGAAGATTAGACAAGCAAACCGCGTATATGAATCAAGTGTTTTATGAATATGGTGCACGCGCATATATGATACGAAGGTGTAATAAAATCCGGATAATAATGACAGAATTGCTCTGGTTTTTTGAGTTTGTGTGCGCATGTTTTTCAGCACTTTGACCATTCTAGCTGTAAAACAACACACTGCGTGCGGTCAATATGTACATTCACTATTATATAGAAAATCACTGATGCAAACAACAACTCCGAAAATAGCATGCTACCCACAAAATGGGAACATTCACATAATATTCCAAGTACACATATATATGAGTATATATGCACATAAATCTGTGTATATAGTGTGTGTGCATGGAAAATGGCGCTTATGCACTTAGTAGTTGGTTTTGTTGTTGTTGATGGCGAGGCGCAAAAACATAAGCAAACGCAATTTGTTATAGTTTTGCGTGCAAATTTATGTGCGAGCGCAATGACCAAACAAAAATATATACAATGCATTGATGCATTGTTCGATT
>JANSTU010046487.1:0-10432 GCA_027564075.1 Bolitophila hybrida | reverse complement strand
TGTGATTGTATAAAGGGTATTTGTATATAAATGGTATAAAACTATAAATAATATATAAACTTTTTGTATGAGCACATAGAATGTGTGTCTACTATAGAGAGGCGAACGTCTGATTTTGTATGTGTATAATGTATAAATATATAATATCTACTATATATATAGTCTGTACACGCTGCCTCTGTATGAAGAGGCAAATCATAAAAATCAATAATGTTCCTTCGGTCGGTAGGCGCTGCTCTGGCTGCTGCTTCTGACTGCAGCAAAACGCCAAATAAATATGGAAACCGACAAAAAAACTATATCAAATAACATGGTTATGTATTGTATAATTTTATATATATATGTATATATAAAGAGAGAAGCCATTTTTTAAATCCCTCTATACAAACACAGATACTTATATAGTATTTTACACGTTAAATAAAAAATGTTTATTTGCGATACATTCATATTCATATCAATGCGCTAGAGTCTTCTTAACAATATTATTCATTCTATACACAAAAGATAGTTTATATTCTATATGATATTTAGTTAGTGAAAAAGTTTCGAGTCTATTAACTGTTTGTGTATACCAACGCAATCATACGACTTGCATGCGTGCGCGCGTCGCCAGAACGAAGCGAAAGGAAATCAAGAAAAACTTTTGGAAAACTTTCTAAATTTATGTTTGCGTTCGAGAGCATCTCCTTCAACAACATTTGATAAGGGAATTGCTACTCTGGATCTTGATAAAACACGAAAGATGTGCGTCTTTCATTTCTTAATTAGAGAAAATTGTAAGCATGGGTGAACTTTACATTGAACACCTTCTTGGACGGAAATGGATTTAAATATGTGATGATATAATATTTAAATGTATGAACGTGTATACCTATCATATGCCAGTTTTGATTTTTGAAATATTTGAATTTCGGGTGATGTTTAAAATTGTATAACATTAAAAGACATATTTCATTGTGACTTCTTTAGAAATACAGAAATATATTGTAGTTCTGTTTTCATGTGTTTTGCGTGCGACAACGTATTACTACTCAATTTTCATTCCTGTAAATAATATCCGAAGTTTTCGGGACCAAATTTCTGAAATTGAATGAATATTCCTGATTTAATCCAAAAATTCTTTTCAAAGATTAATTTAACCTAATTTTATTAATAGATTGAAACCATATTGGTATTAACATTATATTTATTAAAATGAGTTTAGCGTGAAATGAAATGAGTTATATATAAATATAAAGATCAATTTTCTTATGAATGCCATATCATGTTTTATGATTTTGTATGTTTTAAGAAACATCAATAAAAGCATATAAAATTTCATAAATAAAAAAAATAGAACTAAGAAAGCTTTTTCTGAGGGGTTCAGGCCGATGAGCCATTGGCTTCACTATATGTAAATCTTTATAGCCTTGTTAAATATGTAAATGTTTTATTTATTTTAAGGATTTCTAAAGATTCTAGAAAGTAAAAAAACTGTGTGAATACCAAAAAAAATGATCTTCTTTATTTTAGATCTCTCTTCGCAAGATCTCAATTTTCTGAAAAACATTATTTCCCTCTTTCAAACGATATGGTTTTGTTAATCAAATAATATTTCAATGAAATACATGCACCAAAGTACAGATTGATTTTTCTTTTTATTCGGTTCAATTTTTTTGCTGAAGCTTCTCGTTTGTGTACTTTACGAAATTGCATTATATTTATTCATTAATTTTTGAATAACTTCTACATTTTTTGTAAGATTTGGGCAAATTTTTATCTAACATCTTAAAATTAAATTAAATTAATTAATCGGAGGTGGTCGTTGTGTTCAAGGCGTAAAATCTTTGAAACTAAAATACTTTCATTCTGTCAAAAATGTCCAAAACGAGGAGTATACGTTTTATCTACTTGTATTGTAGTTTATTGTTTGAGCATAAAAAAGCTTAAATAATGTAATTACACATACACATACATTTTACAGGAGTTTACGATCGGGCTTTATATGCAAAATCCGTAATTTATAAAATGTTAAAAAAAATATCTTTTAAGTTTCTTTTTTCTAGATCTTGAGAATTTTCTTCAAATTTTAAATGCAATATCCCGGGAAGCGCCGGGTGTTGCAAAACTAAAAAAAAAGGGAAGCAAACTCTAATTCCATTGACAAAATGTATACTATATGAAATTATTGTAGGAGACCAAAAGCCTCACAGATCATCCGAAAAGAAGTGTAGCAGACCGATTATTCGTCATCGATCTCATTTCATCGGCGGCAATGCCCGATAAGATTGTAGATGAGGTAGTAGGTCAAATGACCGATCCAACTCACATTTTTTTCGCATTTTTTGTATATTTAAACGTATATAATTGACCTACAATATAATAAGGAAGTTTATGTCTACATAAATAACAATCACCCTAAAACCCATTTATGCAATATATATATATACAATTATACGTGCTAAATATATGTCAATATATTATATTATATCAAATATTGTACAATTATTTGTACACGAATTGTACGCAACCAATTGTATATGCATGTAATCGAAACAAACAAGAATCTCCGCATATATGGTAAACTTCATTAAAGTGCAGCATGTCCGTTGTCCGTATTATGTTCTCCCCGATGAATATACTTCATAAATATCCTTTGCATCCTGTCTGTGCAATTAGTTCCGGTGCTGATTGTGTGCATGCCATTTGCGTATGCATTTATATATGTGGTAGATCAATGAGTCCAATAAATGTATATTCAACAGATATATATGTATATTGGTTGTCCGTTAAATGCATTAATTCACAAAACCGTAACCTTATATAAATATAGTATATACTCGTACATACACGTTCACGCACATAGATTTTGGATTTGAGGTTAGCCTGATCATATGGACAGCATTAAGCGCACCTGAGCGGTCCGGTATTTTGATTCACTTGTCCATATATATTATTTCCATAGGAAATTTCAGTTTAATTATATTCGTTTATAGCGTGTGAATAGTACTTCCTACAACATATTTCCTTTATATAGAATGTGATGATAGAATACTATAGTATTATGAGGTGATCAAATCCAAACGGTATTATTTTGTGAGTATTGCGGTTGTTTTAATGCGCTATATTCGCTGGCGACCTCTATTTAAATTGAGTTACTTTAGAACATTACACTCGAATAACAATAGAATTTTGACTTTGGTTTGTTTATACGGTCTCTTACAAAGGGAAATTTATTATTTTATTGCAAGGTACGCGCTAAAAAAGTACGCATTTTTGTCATGATATTTAATAATTAATTAAAAAATCTCTTTTGTGTGCTTTGACAGAACACTTGACGTTATTTCGCTATTTAATTTTTCTATACAAATGAGATATGAGAGAAATGAGATAGTGCTGGCCACATTAGCAGAATGATTTCAAAAGATTATGTTCATTTCACTAGAAAATATAAGCACGTATTTACACAAATACCGGAACGTATAATCAAACGTTGCTATGAAATGTATAAATGCTTCGTTCTAAAATATCTCCCATATGTGGAAAAGCACAAAAGCACATACATAGGTGCTAAAAGAACCCCGCACCCACGCACAGAAAAAAGCACAATACGAAACACTCTCTTATAATACCTTCCTTCCTTTTTCTTTTTTACAATTTTTCATCATATTCGAGTCCTTTATAATAAATCTGTTCATATAAAATGTGTCTGTGGGTGTCTATGTGTAACTGTATTTTTATATATACTTACCACATATTTTCCGAGTTTTCACCCGCCCGCACTAGCTGCTTACGCTTTGTCTGTCTATCGTCAATGCATCGTCAACACCGTTACGGTTGAAAGGTGCGCCATAATATGAGGAGGCATCGCGTTGTCGTTCTCACGATTCGTACGATGTCTATAAGTGTCTTTTATTTAGTATAAAATGCTCAGGGAAATATGTAAAGTATACAGTTATGAAATATACGCGACAACTCACGTAATAAGTTTAAGTGGGTTTTCCAGGAGCCTTTAGCACCTTAACAGTTCTACAAGTCAATATAGGTGTTGCGCGCCCAGACTATATATCACGTGTTTAAATGACGTTACAAAATTGCTTGTGCGGGTTGATGCAACAGGAATATATATACGAATTGTATAGGTATGTATAATATAAACCGAGGGAGGTTTTTTGGTGAGTCGATACAAAATGTGTTTTCATTAGTCATATTATTCATATATTGCCTTTGTATGGAAAGTATTTGTACATTCCATGAATAATGTTTGACAGATTGACATATACACTGTATCGATCCGTGGATGATTAGGACTGGTGTCTATACTAAACATATCATTATGTTCGTTTTTGGGCAAAGTCATCTAGACCGCTAGATTTTATTGCAAACTGGTATATGATAATGGACATTAGCTCATCTGACCATATAAATAAATATATATATATATATATATATTTCGAGTTTATTATTGATAAATTATATTTTTTATTGACAAATATTTTTGAATTCAACCAAAATAATGTAAAAAAGTGTTCAGTTTTTTATTTTAAATTTAAAGTATAGTCTAATTTGTGTCATCTTCCGGATTTTTGCCATTCAAGTTTTCTAAAATATTATTCAGGACTTTAAATGGAATATTATATTATTATTAATAATAATAATAAACATTGTGTTGTTATCTGCTGAGGTGATGACAGAGTAGTAGAGCTGTAGTCGTGATGGTAATTTCATAAATACTTATTATTGGCAATAAAGCAATCACGATGTGTCACAGCGCAACTGATCGCAAACACAATAATTATAATGCATGTACAAGGCAAGTGACAGGTAATTTTGGGGAAAAACACTTATATTAAGACTAAGAAACAACAAAATGGAGTCCTTCTTAATTTTTTCCCAAGAATTCCGATTGAATCATTGAACAACCGTGCAATGCCTTTTTGGTCTGCCGATGTTAAAGCAGCTGTGATAAGCAAGTATTTCTGCTTGTAGGATTACTCATACGCATCTTAAACTTCTACAATTACGTTAGTAACAAACCTCCCAGACGAATATGTCGTTCGAGCACCACATGAAATGTTTTTTTCAGTTCATCATCGTTGATACTGTTCACGAGTTTTTGAGGCAACAACTCTTCCGATGGTACCAAATGCTCGGTGTGTTTTCTTGTACAGCGAGATGTCTGCAGAAAACAATGCATTTCACAGATCTTTACTAAAAACATCGCCCTTCAAACTTGTCCAAGGAGAGATTATGTCGATATCTTTTCGTTGCTCCTCTTCTCAAGAAGATTTATTAACAATAAGTGTATGATGGCGTTGTTGATTCACGATTCCGAATATAAATAGAAAGATAGATCTCGGTGCATAGAAATATCTCAAAAATAAAGCAAAACCAAAAGCAAGGTGCCGAGAGTATTTAGTTCGCAAAATCAAAGCAACTGCGGGCATTAAGACTTACAATGTACAGTCAGTACCTGTAGATATTCCAGAAAGTACCTGGAAGCACAGCGCCGAGCTAAAAAGTTTAATTCAGATTTTTTTTCTCAAACTTATATATTGTCAACATTCTTCCAAGTACCAGGTCAGGAGTATTATTATACCGCAAAAGAACGAGGAAAAGTCGAGAAACAATTTAGAACAAATCAAAAGACAAAGTACCACAAGTAGTGTGGCATCTTATTTGCTTTTGTGGGCTAAGAGTTATTCTATGAATGGTGTTATTATTTTATTCCGTTCAAAACATTCCAATTATCACGATTTTTATAAAATTTTTAATGATGTGTGTTGTTGAAATGTTGAAACATTTCATTATATTCATTGTATCACTTTTTGTGTGTGTGTGTGTGTTCAAATTCGATTTAATTAATGTATATTTATCAAACCATACACCGATGACAATTTTTAGGACAATTAATTTTTATAAAATAATCTGAGACAAATTTGGAGCAATACTAATTACTAAAAAGTTCTAATTTTCAACAATAACAATAATATTTATATATTTGCTCTTTAAAAAAAGAATTTCTAGTCAAATGATGTATAAACAAATTATTATTGATTATTAAATTAATTAAAAACTCAATAGATATAAAAAGAGGACGTTAGTATGTACTGTATTTTTTTTAAATATTAGAGTACATAGATTTACAATATAGTACAGTACTGTACTGTATAATACAGTACAAATGGTCACCGTACCGTAGTAGATATGTGTCAATCATCCACGTATGATTATCGTTTCTTGTGTCCCCTTACCGAGTAATATACAGGGTGGGTCAGCTACTTGACCGGGATGTGAATTGTCAATAAAATTAAAACGCGTTTGATTTATGTTATCAGGGTCCTTGTAGATACATTTGAGTTTGAATGGAATAGCCAGTGACCACCCTTATTTTGACGCAATTGATGGCTACATCAACATTATGTAATTATTAGTTCACATCCCGACAAAGTAGATAGCTCACCCTGTATATTACTTGGTAAGCGGACACAAGCAACGATAATTATTTGGGGATGATTGACACATATCTTCTATGTTTTTAATTCCTTTTTATTGAGTTTTTATTAGTAAATGTATATATACTTTTTCCTAAAGTAAATTTTAAAATTATATATGTTATTTTTTAATTAATTTGTTGAAATTACTGTCTATAAAATTGCTGTAATTTTAATGTTGAATAATCAATTCAAATTACTTTAAAAAGTCTGCACTTAATCGTCCAGAAAATATTTACATACGAAATCATACACACACGTTCTCAATATGCACCCCAACAGTCCATGTTGATGTAATGTGGGCAATATATAGGATCCCATATAAACAGCTGTAGTCAAATTGATTCTGTCTGCCGTTGGCTCTCTAATGTCTGGCTGTCGGCTGCGCCTACGGGTGTATATATAAGTGTTATGTTTGATTTAAACTTGCCAACAGCTTGAATGCGAAATAATCGAATTATCGATTGGACAAGATTATATAATATCTCGTATGCGGCGACACCAAAATTGCTACTGCACAACAGAAGCAGCATTATTTCAGTCAAAACACGTCTAATAAGTCGTCGTCGTACAGTTATATGAGACTAAACAGAAGCCCAAATATTGATTTGGCTTTTTATGTGGTGTGGGAGCTAACGATTGTGAATTACGTATCCTAGTAGAATATACTTATATATTTGTACAATTGTTATTGTATGTACGTGTGCATTGGGTTCACACATATGTGCTTAGTGCGGTGAGGTGAGGCCGTAATGTATTATACTCAAATACCAAAACACATTATACTCGCATACGTACCAGGGAAACATATGGAATTAGGGTGTTTGCTTGCGGTAATATGACACACATTGCCAAACATATATATCCACTCATACACCCATGCAAACAAATTCATATAATGAAACGAAACGAGGTGTGCCTTAATGTATAATATCTACCTTAATTTGAGTCAATTAATTCCATTTTTTTTGTATCGCCAATATTCACACGAACTGGCCTTCGGTAATATGAAAAACGAATGCAAGCGAGATCAACGACCCGTAATTATATGAAAAATTGGATCAACAAAGAAAATTTGGTCACAAATATGTCATGGTTTTCTACACTTAATATATTTTTGGGAATTCATTTTATTATTTTTGGAAAAGATTCCTGTTTCCACAGATTTATGCTGAATATAAATTTCCAAAGATTTATAGTTTCAATAATTTTTTTTAATTTTTTTTAATTGTTTTAATATTTTATTTTTGTAATCATAATGGTCATAACTCATTATACTTATAGGATCCAACCGGGAAGCAAAAAAGAGATTAAAAAATATTAAAAATATTTTCATCAAAATATGTATCATTTAACAGTTTTCCTATTATTAAAATTAAATAATTATAAAATGGCTTTATTGAAAAGATAATTTAAATGTTTGATAATAATTCGAGCACCCTTGAGGATGTCAGATAGAGATATGGTGACTAATTTGATATGATTTTACATTTAATAATAAATATTTTATTTTTGGTTTTAAAATGCGGGGCTGCCTGTCTTGTATTGTCCGCTGTACAGACGTTTAGCCAAAATAATATGCAATATACAAGACAAAAATATCGTAAGCACTTCACTTCTATATAAAATTAACATTAATACACAAAGAGAAACAGAAACAAAAACGAGATTCGTAAAAGTACTCAGTCATGGCTGAATAAGAGGAACCGCATTTCTATATATATTTTTATAAAAATGTATACACCGAATGCCACATTCATTCAAATACAAAACTTTAATGAACAAACAAAACCGAATCATAAATATTCGCATAAATAGAACTTTTACTTAACTTTTTAGTTCAGAAACAACTCGTTTTCAATTGCTTTGCCATACCCGCTGTGCGTTATATTTTGTACAGATATGTACATAATATAAAAAAAATCAAAATGCATATACGCGTTTCTATAGAATGCACAAAATTGCACAATGTGCACTAAGTGCCTTTTGTGAAATACAAAGTTCGAATTCTGAAAAATCACTTATGCGGAAAATAATTCAGTCTTATTTTGGATAAGTTTATATATAGTATTATGTATCTAAAATCCATTCTATATGTACATAATTGGAAGAGTATTTTCACATAAATATCGTGTATGTATGTTATACTCGTATATATTGCGGAAATTGCACTGTATACTGCGCATCCACTTAAAACCGATCTCTTGAGCTCGATTTTAATTCACAAACCAGCCACGAGCACAAAACCCTTCACCGATGGCACAAAAGCTATTAAATCACGTCCAAAATAATTAGTACGACCCGAGTTTAATCTCATTTTTGCACCAGCAAATGTATGCGTATTGCGTATAAAACATACATACATTAAACATACACCCTTCGAATTTTCCATAATCATGATCATGATCTATATACCGTATATATACGACACTAATTTGCTGTATGTATTAGGGTGGAGTGAAATTGAACATTTTAAAATATCGAAAACATAAGTGTTAGAAAAGCTTGGATATAAAAAAATACTTTTAAAATTATTTATTTATTTATCAAGCTTAAAAATAAAATCCAAACTTTGTTACAATGTTACAAACAAAAGAAGTTAAATAAAATAATGTGAAATTCTTTTTTATATGAAATTTCGATGTTTAGAGATTGTTTTTTTGTGTTCTTTCTATCGAATTAGTAACATTATTGACAGAAACAAGTACGAACCTGCCAAAAAAAGTCAAACTAAAATACAAATTTGGTAATACATATTTCCATCGTCTAAGTTACTAGTATTTATGTGTAGTACTGTGGTCGCTGATGGTCGAATATCATACCTAACAATAAATCCTTTGCAGTCGTCAGTGAACCAGAGTGCAACCTATGACCTGGATTGCGTTTGTTTAGACTGTTCCATTAGAATTCCGAAACAAAACACTTAATAAATTGTATAGATATTTGTGATCGATCCATTCTCAAATACTATTTTAGTAAGGAGAAGATATCGGATTAAATGCTGCAAACTTCTGACCCAAAAATTTGTTTTTGTCAAAAAAAACGGCAAAAAGAAATTTAAAGGAGGGGTGTTTTAGAGATGGAACAATATATATCTTATCTAGAATTTAACAAAAATATATTAATTTTCTACCATAAAAAACATTTTAATGGAGGACTTTAATCATATGTCCTGTTGAAGCAGGTGTAATAGCCGTGGACTTTTGTTGAAGGAGGTTTAGTTTATTTAGATTTTAGTGACTATCAGATTTCAAAGAATACAGTTTTATTATTATCTTATACTGATTTTAAAAATGTGAAAGCTTGGTTCATTTCACTTCCAACGCGAAACTATGCTTTTCAATACGGTCGGTCGGTACGATTACTTTAGAAGTTTTCAATATTTTTAGATATTTTTTTTTTAAATCATCAGAAATACATTCTATAGTCTGTCGAGCCATTTTTAAAACATTTCATTAAATGCTTTTTTATTTGCAATAAAGAAACAAAGTTTGTGTATAAAACTCATATTTTAAATTAAAAATGTCTTAAATGAAATTTTATTATATACATTTTTTTGCCTCGACAGACTATAACGACAACATTACTTCACAAAAATCTATTTTTATTTTTGATATCGACATACATTCAAGATATCATGCCGAACGTAAAACTGTGTTTTTCCAACAGTGGCCTGAATAATCATCGATCAAACCTATTATTTATTATAAAATAAAAATATATTTTCTTATAGTTTAAAGACCAATAAACAATGTGATATACATTTTATCCTAATACTAAAGATACCTAACTACAAAAAAAAAAAAAAAAAATGGAACGGAATGTAAGCAGAATTAACTTACAACTATAACTCGATTAGCCGAGTGTGATAACGCGTTGGCCTGGCTTATGGGAGGTCGCCGGTTCAATCCCGGCCGGCAGACCAAAGTGTTTTTCGAATGTAGCACTTTAAATCA
>JANSTU010046476.1:0-10432 GCA_027564075.1 Bolitophila hybrida | reverse complement strand
AATAGCAAGATAGATCTCGGTGCATAGAGATATCTCAAAAATATGCGCATTTGCCCTGCAAAGTTGTTAAGAGTCGCGTCAGGGCAAATTAAGAATCCTAACCATGTGTTGTTAGTGTTAGAGCACACAAATAATAATAATTATTAATTATGTCTGCATAAAGAAAAAAAACAACTAAACAAATTCTAAAAATAAAGATTATTTTACGTTAAGCTCGATCATCCACAGACATTCAATTCAATTACTATAAACTTTGGCTCGAATGATGCCCATTTCAAGGAGATAATTGCTTGTCGAACCAGGGCTTTGGTCAGACAACTGCATTTTCTTTTGATGTCACATACTTCAATGTGAAAACTCCAGTTTTGATAATAACGCGTGTATGATGATGATATTTTGTATCGATGTGTTTGCTGCTCGAAACATATATCGACGTTGCGAAGTGCGTTCAAAAATAGCAGCTTCAAATGACACGCTAGCGTGTCTCAAATATGCACAGAATCTGTTTTGACTTAATTTTGACCTCAGCTCACCGAAACACTCCATCTGTACGCGCGGCAACACGTTCTGTTCGTTCATGTTCAAATCTACTGATCCGCTGCCTGTGACCTTTAGCTTTTGGTCACCAGCCGTCATAATATATTATATATCCGGAGATTGTGTGCTTTCGTCAAAGCTTAAGAAATGTTTACGTTCAGTCATTGCTCAGTATATTGCTTATTTCTCCTCCATTTTTCTATTTCAGACATTTGAAAGTTTCAAGTTTTGCGTCTTTTCGTGGCACGTGTAGTAGCACTCAACTGAGACCGTTTTTTACTTTTTGTTCCTCTTCTTGTAGCTGTCTTTCGCAGATCCCGACGCTTGTTTTTGTGGCGACATTTGGAAAGCGAAGCCTGTATTACCATCTCCGTTTAGCATTGCCTTTGCTTGAGAACTTCTGACGTCAAACGTTGATTTGTGCTATTCATCACACAGTTGCCATCGAGTCCACCAACAAATGATTTATACGGTAACCGGCGGTTTCACCGCGAATTCTTCACCGCATGCACCTTTCACCGCGACCACATTCACCGCAAACCAAGTTCTTTACGCACCTTTCACCGCGGACAACTTTTGTTAGAAAGGAAAAGCACATATAAGGTTTATTTGAAATGAAATTTAATGACAAACAACAAGGTTGTATTACTAATTTTCTTAGGCCACCCAAAAAAGGTATTTATCTTAAAATCTGGTCATCAATCATCAGTCATAGGGTACTATTCTATGGCCAACTATCTGCCATTCCCATGGGATGTTTTCCCTAAGCGTGATTTTCTGTTTATATTTACATTAATATAATAATAATTCATTAATTTTCTAATATGTGCTCGATCTTAATATTCTAGAAGACGAAATTTAGATAAAAAAAATTATAAGACTTTTTGGATTAAAATGAAACGTACTTTTAGATACACATTTATGCAAATTACAAATGAAAATAGATGAATACATAATACATTTTCTTGACGTATTGTTACTTTTTATTACTGCTCTAAAAAATGAATGAGAATCTCAATACGAAGACTCTCGTAACTTATAACTCTACAAATTTGCGGTGAAACGTACCCGAATTAACTCATCCATCGAGGTGAAATTCGCTAACTAGATAGATTTCCCATGATGCAGGTTTTGTGCATCCAACCGTCGTTACGATATAATTCTGCACATCTTAGCCAAAGCAAACGTTCTGCTGCGTTGATTGTATCACATACATACTTCGAGTAATCGTTGCCACTCGTCAACAGCTATGCAGAACAAGCCGCCGAGATTTTATCGGTGAAGTCCTCAATAATTTACCGCTAGATTAGAAAAGGAAAATGGATAATGATGAGAAGAAAATACGCAGGATCTGTGGCAAATGTACAGCCGCCTAAAACTGTCACAATGGGGGGAGGCCAGTTATTCACTCAATCTTTTAAAATTATACAGATAAATCTGCACCACTCTTTTTATCTAATCTTACTTGTTGTGACATTTAAGAAATACAAATATCATACTTCATCAACGGAGGAAGACAAGAAACAGTGATAGCATCAGTATATTTTCCATACGACTCCTTAGCATCAGTATATTTTCCATACGACTCCTTACTGCCACCTCCGTCCGAGGAACTAGCAGCCTTGTCCAATCTCTTAATCAAGCGGCCATCGAGTTCGGAATTGACGACATGATGATCAAATGGATAATCGACTTGCTTTACACAACAGGGGCCATGCGCTAATGACATTTCTAAACCTTAACCCTTCTAACTAAATGCATTACGCATCCTAGACAATAATGAACTGATCAGTACTGGTACCATAAACGGTCATGGGTCATGCACTAATCCTTATCCTTACAAAGTCGTCATTCTGCTTCTTCTTCTTCTTTAGTGTCCAACACAAAAGAGCTATATGGTTTAGTCGTGTGTCACCGACCATGTTACCAGTCACATGTGTTTTATGTTATTTTGAATTAGTGTTGCGAATTATATTTCAATTTTGCATTCTTTTACAAATTTGACTACTTTAAAATATTTGTCCATGTTGCGAATGTTAAGTAATTCCAGTCTCGATTCCAGTAAGTTGTTGTACAGCTTAAGTACGTCATATTTTGTGCGTATTAGTGTGTATTTAGTACATTTTTATTATATGCTCTAGATCTTCTACTACCAGACATTTGTCACAAATGTCTGTATCATTAATTTTAAACGTTAATTCTCTTTTTCCACAAAGTCCATGTCCCGTTAGCTCTACAAAATGGTTGTCAACTGAAGCCCGGGATTTCGTGTTGATGAGTACACAGCTTACCAAAGAATCCGTTAGAGTGGCATTCCGTACATTATTAATTGTAGACAGTTCCTTAATAGCTTGCCATATAGCTAGAAGTTCTGCATTGGATATTTGTATGTTGTGTTTAATCTTGTATTTCAATTTAATATTTTCGTCTGTGATCCCAATTCCTGTTCCAGTACACGATTTTTACGCGTCTGTGTATATTTTGCAAAACCTTCGTATTTTGTAGCTAAAATTGTATTTGTACCTGCTTTCAAGCGTTCCTCATGTAGATTTTTAATGTTAACAGTTTCTAAGCCGCCCAGTATATACAGTTTTTAATGCTTTTGGGTGAGCTCCCAATTTATTGCATGCAATCATTTTGAGTATATCCACTGATTTCTTGCACTTTTCTACCGTCTCGTTTATGTGCTTTTTAAAATGTAGATTCCCATCGATATAAAGCCCTAAGTAAAGCATGTTGCCATTGATTGCTTTCAACACTAACAATATAAGTGATATCGGCCTGTAACTGTTTATATCAGTATTATTTATTCCTGGTTTTGGAAGTCGGATTACTTTTATAATTTTCAGGTAGTCCGGAACTTTTGCTTCTTTCCATATTTTATTTATAAATTCTAGCATTTTTAAAGAGTATTAGTCAGGACCTGGTGCCTTGTTTTTCCTGTGAATGATATTATTTATTTTATACATTCCTCAGAACATTTCTTTAACGGTAGAAGATCTATTTGATGGTCCTTGCTAATGTTACTATTACACAGTGAATGAATAAAGTCACATATCTGTATCCGATTGTAAAAGATTTACCTGTTTAATCAGTGGTACAGCTTTCGTATGGACTCAAAGATTTTTGATTAGGGATTTTCTGGGTTTATTTTTTCAGCGAATTCTTTCCATAACTTTTTTTTCTTTTCTGATCAGCATTTTAAGTTGGCTGTTTAGCATCCTGAAGATCACGCCATTTCTATTAGGAAATGTACTGAGTCTCTTGCTGAGCCTCTTCAGATAATCTTCAATCTTTCCCTTTCATCCGGCAGCTAAACTCTTTGAGTCTTTAGTTTGCTATGTGATGACTTGTCGACTTAAAAGAACAATATCGGTTAATCAGCATGGCTTTATGGCCGGTCGATCTACATCGACAAATTTGGTAGATATGATATAATATGATGGAGTCTGGCTCGAATTTTTAATGAATATTTGAATATTTGGTCGCCGTGGTGTTGTTGTTACAACACAAAGTTTCTAATTAGATGTTTGGATAGTCGTCCCTGGTCGGATAGTCTAATTGTCTAATTGTTTACACAGGAGAACCCTTTAAACAATCTGTTGGATTTTTCTGTTAATACATATAGATCTCTAAAATCGAAAGGACTTTAATAGATACATTATCATATCCTTGCAACCCAAATAACAATTGGACTTCCAGAAGGTTCAAATTTGTTATTATTAGAATTTTGAACCTCGAAATCGCTTCTAACTAACTTTTGAATGAAGTTTGCAATTTGTTTTTCTCTATTAGTTTTTTAGTTTTTATCTAAGAAATTCCTTACTTAAAAAAGAAAAGCCATTTTGACGAAAATGTTGTCATATATAATTGTGGTTTGTATTTTGTTGTTAGTGTTAGAGCAAAGTAGCTCCAATAGGAGTAGCACAGCACATTAGCATGACCTGTTGTTGACCTGACCACTCGTTCGAAATTAAAATGGTACAGCAAGCGTATACAGTTTAGCCGAGCGGATGACCTGGGTTAAAATGGGTTAAAGTTGGACGCCTACGTTTGCGGTTGTTACATTAGGTTCTACGTTCTAGTTTTGGGTCTTGGATCCATTGGGTTTATTGCATGGAGTACTCTCGGTTGTGTTTTTTTAAGTGCTAACTGCAGCATCCTGTGGGTAATGTGCAGATTTATACTCTGTTCTATTAGCAATTGTAGAAAACCTTGGTTTTCTTCAAAAGTTCGTACTTCTTACTAAGAGCATTGACTTCTAGCTTAGCGGGAAGGTTTTAATACACGTTGCGTCTAGAATGGGTATTGAAGTAAGCAGTAGTTCAATGTGCATTAGCCAAATTGTGCTATGTTTTGTAAATATATTTCTCAACTGGTATAAATATTGCATTGCCGTAAGATCAGGTGTGTCTGAAGATGAAATCACAGTGTACAGACCTTAGAAGCATCAAAGGGCGTTTGAAAAACTATTAAATTTTATTGAATACGTTATATTTATTACTGCAAACGTTGAAGACAAGTTATATTTTCAATGGTTGTATGTAAAAATATGCACTGAACTTGTATGAAAATTTGTATTTTTTCTATTTTCTTACGCTAATAAATAACATAAATAACTATGACTTTATGACTCAATAGTACCTAAAAAATTATATAATTAAAAAACAACAAATTTATTTTATTTCGAATTTGCGAGAGACTTTGCTGTTTTTTTGAAATTGTCCTGATTCGTAAACCAAAACAAATATTTCTTCAACAGCATTTACTTATTATTTTCTTCTTTAGAAGTTTGGTGTCATTATTAAAGAAAAATTAATTGATCACATTCAAAATGCATTTTCTATTTTATTACAAATCTTTGAGCATGTGAATACTCAAAATTTTACCACCAGTTCTCGACACACACGAGTTTGTACTCCGTTGTTTTCCCGTAATGCATAAATAAGTTTCAAATGCAACTTAACAATTGAATTACTCATATAAATGGGTTAGCACATCACGCCTGCGGTGGCGTCGTGCAGCTGCTGCAGCACCAACACCATATACACCAGCAGCGCTCCTTTGCACTTCTTGTGCAATATATACAATACGTGAGAATCTGGATGCATTCATCGAGATGCTTGCAAATAGTGCATATATGCTATAGTATGCTATTATCTATAATATACATGCATCCCGAAGTTCGAAATTTGTGTATGTGAGTGTGTGTGTGGCAAAATACAAAACAGCCCCTGTGCGCACATAAAGCACCGCAAAAGTTTAATAATATTTTCCATCTCTCTGGAAACACATAATTTTCCGTCTTTGCATTCTCGTGTGTGCGAGCGCATATATATTAGGACATATACAGCCATACAAAGGTAAAACATGAATGCACATTATTATTGCATTTTATAACTTTGCGTTTCGAACGAGCTATGCGCACCAGCAGAAACAAGAAACAGAAAATTTCCTTTTCCTTGCATTGTGTTCGAGCGAACGGGCCGCCACCACTGAGCGTTGCTGTGGGCGCGGTGGAGTGGCGCAGTGGTGCAGCACACGAACGGTGGCACTACTATTACACGTTGATGTGGATTTATAAGCTTTTTGCCATCATGATTACGCGGGTGGATGTGTTTGTATGTATATATCTGTGTATGTGTGTGTATGTGTTTGTGTATGTAGATGGTTTGCTTCGCTCGGTCCCAAGCTTCTCTAACTCAACGCCACTCGACGCGAATGAGAAATTATGCACGCAGCTTTTTGTTTCAACCCTGAGAATAATATCTTTTGTTGCTCAACGAACGTACCAACACACACAGGGTGTGTTCTAGTAGCTAGTTAAGTTAACTTAATTTGGAGCATGTACTACTCAATTTGTGCATTCAACTATGGTTAAAGGGAAGTAGTACTATTTAGTCAACAATTTTATACTAGCTATTATATCTCTTTGCCAATTGCCAGTACAGAGAATATTTAGAGAGATTAGGAATTTAGGATACAAACATTGTGCTTTTGGAGTTAAACTTTGTTTTAGAATAGGTTTATGTGCTGAAAATAATTTGGCGTCGAGTCACGTGATACATAATATTTAATAAAAGTAATTTGTTACATACAAACATATTATAATAACAATTAAAGCTGGATAATTCAAGGCACATTTAAGGTTAAAAATTATTATTAAAAAAAATACTTATTTTAATAAAAATCAAAAGAGATTTTTTAACAAGATTGTCTACGTGCAAGCTGTTAAGGATGTTAACCGCATTCAAGTCAACCAGTCAACGCGTTAAAACGCAAAGCTATGTCGTGGGTGTCTACTGATTATGAATACATGTTTCGAGACAAAATTAAAAAAAAATATGAAATTAAATTATCTATAAAATGGAATATTTCAAACACAGACGAGTATGCATTTTTAAAAAGATTTTTTACTAAATTTTAGGTAAAACTATTTTAAATTGAAACAAAACAACCCCTTAACTAATTTAACTAATTTATTTGAATGTACAAAGTTTTTTTTTGTGTAATTTCAAAAAAAATCCTAATAATTGTGCAAAATGTTAATGTTAAGCCCATTCAGTGAAACCCGTGTCACATCAGATATAATAGACAATGAAATTTATATAGAAGGTTATGTATGTGTTAGATGCAATTTTCCTAGTCGACATACTGGAGGAAATGTAATGTACATAAAAAATGGTACAAAGTATAAAGAAATAATTAACAATTCGTTTGAAAAAAAATGTGTGGTTTTTATCTATTGAACTTAGAAACTGTGATATGAAAGGTTTATATACTGTACTTTACCATTCTCCCAGTGCCAACTAGTAACCTAAATTGTATGTTAGTGATTTTATTATAGACATGAATATTACCTCCACATACAGTAAAAAATTAAAACATATAATCGAGTTCTAAGGAATGCTTCAAATAGTGGACTACTTTACACGCGTCACCCGTACTACAACGTCCATTATTGATTTAGTACTTACAAAACTATGACACCATTAAAAGTGAAGTTATGTTAACAGGGCACATTTCAGACCATGAAACCATCCTAGTGAAAAAATGTGATATAAATAATAACTGTGATAAAATTTATAAGACTGTAACATTTTGGAATAATTATTCAAAAGATGCTTTATGTGTAATATTGTCTCAAATGAATTGGAGTCCTTTTTTGTATTCTCTGATTTAAATGAAAAACTTTTGGTCGTCTGTGATAAGTTAGATATTGCTGTTAAATATTTACTTGTACCAAAGAAAATAACATGTGATATAAATTTGGTTTGACAATTAACTTAAAATTGCGCTAAAGGTTAAAATCAATCTTCAAACTAAAGCTGTGATAAAAAAAATGACGAAACTGACTGCAATGCATATGCATACGCTGGATACAACGTACTTGTGAAAACAAAGAAGATTAGTTATGTTAAAAATTAAATCAATAAATACGATATGGACATGTTTAAACCGACTGCTTGTTAGTAAAGAAACAAGGAATTGTCCCGATATGCTTAAAATGGCGAATGGAATCCCAGCTACGCGATTCAAATAGAATTGAATCTATTCAGAAACAAGGACAAGGAAGACGAATCGATTACTATGACCTTCCATCCAATATTGTTCGATGCGAACTCATGTGTCGGGAGACTCTCTCCTTTCTTCAGATATTTCTTGCAGATATTTTCTTCTTGTTTTATCTGTTATGTAATCGTATCAAAGCTCCCAATTTGCAGTCTCTTTTAGATTTCAATGTCCCGTTCAAACGATTCGTTCACATGCCTTCTTGCGTTTGTAGGAGGCATAGAGCTAATTATGGACTTGCTGAGCCTATAAATAGAATGTCTGAAGCTTTTAATGACATCGTTACTCACTTTGATTTCAATGTTTCCCGTGATGCATTTCGGAGGATCACACGGTCTTTAAGTTAATCCTGAATTATTTATAATAGTGGACAAGTGTGTTCATAGCGAACCATACAACAGAAATCATCGTTTAGTAAAAGTAGCACGGACATATTTGTTTTAATATTTTTAAATTTTACGTTGATATGTTTGTTTTTTTTTTCTTATTTGTATTATTAGATGACATTGTAATATTGAAGAGAATTTAATAAAGGTCAGTTGGGGAGAAATGTCCATGTCACGTCACTTTAAAAACAAATATACGTATATGTTTCTAGACTTTAAGAGAGCATTCGCAACCGTTGATTGTGAAATCTTATTAATGAAACTAAAATCGCAATACGGAATTGATGGAGTGAAAAATGACTGGTTCAGAAGCTACATGGAGAATCGGAAACAACATACGAATTTTCAAAACGAAATATCTAACTGTCGTGAATATAGAGTACCGCAAGTATCTGTGCTTCTGTTCATCCTTTACATAATTGCACGAATTGCACTTCACACAAACGCATCAAAGCAATGAGCAAGGGCAGTACGTAGTAGAACTACCCTTCAACGAACAAGTCGCTTCTCTTGGACTTTCAATGCTAAATATTCTGAAATCTTGCACTTATCTGGAAAAGAGGTTTGCTGCCAACAATTCGCTCAAGACTTAATATTTCTTTAATTATTGCAGAATACCAATATTTACACCACATGAGCCTCGCAGAGCCACTGAATAACAGAGAAGCTTCCTACTACTTACCCCATCATGCGGTATTTAAAGGAGACTTGAATGACTTGACGTCAATCGTATTACGTTTTAGACAACATCGCATTGCATTCACATGCGACATATCCAAAATGTACGATTCATCATGGCCGAAAAACATCGCGACTTTCAAAGAATCAATTGGCGATCCAATCCCAGTGAACCGATCAAGGAATACCGTTTAAACACTGTGACATACGGAACAGCCTATGCGTCGTTTTTCGCCGTTCGCTGCTTACAATAACTCGCTTATGATGAAAGGCAACGTTTTAAATAGCTTTCATGTAGACGATCTAATGGCCTAATAGACGAAGTTATCAATTTGCAAGTTGAGATGATAAATCTTTTCGAATGCGCCAAGTTACAACTTCGTAAGTGATATTCGAATAAAAAGGAGTTACTCCAGACTCTTCCAGAAAAACTACGTCCTTTGGAAATTGATTCGTCTGAGTCCACCAAAACTCTCGGGCTTCACTAGTTTCCGGCGTAATCACCACTCACAAAAAGCTCAATCATGTCGGAAATTACCAGGCTGTTTGACCCGCTCGGTTGGCTCTCTCCTGCAATAATCGCCGCCAAGGTATTCTTACAAGAACAATGGACGGAAGGTATCGAGTATGACCAAGCTCCTAATGATCAGCTAGCAACGAAATGGCTCAACTACCGTGCTTTGAGCAGCAAATTTCTCGATGGTTCGGTACAAACCCCATGACTGTACCACTCTGCACGGATTTGCTGATGCATCCGAAATAGCGTACAGTGTTTATACTTGAACTATCCGAGCAGAAGACTCAGCAGTACTCGTTAGCATAATAAAGGCTAAGACTCGTGTAGCTCCAGTTAAACAAGTCACCATTGCTCGTCTCGAATTGTGCGCTGCTGTGCTGCTCGTCAAGTTGCTAGCATTCACAAAACAATCCTTAAACTACAAGGACATCGACTACTGTTTATGGACTGACTCTTCGGTAGTTCTTAATTGGATTCAGAAAACTCCTCATACATGGAATACATTTGTAGCAAACCGGGTCTCAGAGATCCAATCTGACTGTGACCAGCAAACTTGCCAACGCATGAATGGCCTAAGATCTTCGTACCCAATGAGGCATCTATTGAAAAACGATATAAACAAACAACATTACTACTAGCAGCAAAGTATCGAAAAGAATCAAGATTTTTTTGTTGAACGTTTGGAATCATACGGAAAGTGCTGTGTATGATTCGGATCGAACATTCTGGAACAAAATAATTG
>JANSTU010046455.1:0-10435 GCA_027564075.1 Bolitophila hybrida | reverse complement strand
TTTGCACGATTTGCAAACGTTGTTCAAGTGTAAGTCTATTCATTATGAAATGGCTAACCAAACTGAGCATAAATCAAGTGAAAGCTGTCAAAATGACCATCTACGAAAAAAGTTGTGCCGTCTTGAAAACCTAACCTCTAAAAAAACACCCTGTATATGTATTTGGTCATCAGATGTCATAAAGAAGTTAATTTGCAATTATTTGCCTGCATAAGTACGTCCAATACCCAGTTATAGTCTGCATAAAGCTTTCTGTAATTTTATAGCTCCTTCAAATGTCGTTTTGTAATTTAGATGCAAACCACTTATGCAGGAAAAGGTTACTTTTGGGTGGTACTATATTTTGTGTAAAGAATCAACAATCACTTTCCCGAATAGATAAAAAATCCTTCCTTGAATGAAAATACGAAAAAAAAAGTTACCACTTAGCGAAATTTGCTATTTAAATAATTTTCACTTTAGAATAAATTGGGTACGTGAAAACTTCTACAAAATCAAATGAAAATGTATGTGTCAAGTGTCATGCAGACAATAACAACAATCACTAGTCGAGAGTCGATTTATCATTAGGGATATAGGTATTTTCATGATTTATCAAATCCACATAAGAATCGTAACTTACCTTTCTTTTTGTTTTTTTTTCAGCTGCACCACAAAAACCACAAATGTCGCGGCTGTGATATTAGGGCCACACACGCTACACTGCTAATGCTCATAAGTTATAGGCTTGTATATAGGTTACCTAACACGCTCAACTCTCATATTTAAGCTATACTATATACACAAGCATATATATAGCACATATATATATATAGCAAACTCAAAAGCTTAAATGTAACCCGACCTGATGGTTTTATGTGGAATGTTATACACCCACTTGACTTTCGTACTCGTACTTCTTTTTCCGCAAGTACGTGTGTGTGTGTGTGTGTGTGTGTATAAATGTTCTTCAGGATTAACTTCGAGGGACCATAAATATAAAGTACCGTAACAGTTTAACAAAACTTTTTCCAAAAACCGTGTATAAAGTTAGGACACGAATTTCTGCAATACACGTGCGCTCGGGCAATTTATTATTAATCGAAGCTGTTCAAGATTATTAAATTAAAATAGCTTCTAAAGACTTGTTAAACTTGGCTTACACTAATTTAGATGAATGCAACAATATAATATATATATCTATTTACTTTGTTTGATTGGAATTATTTAATAAGTTAGATATAATAAGACAAAGATAGTAAATCGAGACGGAATAGGGTCGACAAAATTCAGTCCACGCAGCAGATTACAATGTCGCTTAATCGTAAGAGCAACGCCATCACGTTCGTGACCTCTCCTAAAGGCGATATCATATGTGTATGTGTATATTGTATATATATATATATATATTTATTTCGATATGGGCTTTGTAGTCACACACATGCCCCTCGCGTGTTGAAATTGATCTAGGGCAAACATTCATGCACGCGTGCGATGTTTGCTCCCAAATCACGTTCTTCTCGCTCGTCTTTTGGGATTGCCCTATTTTGTAGTGTGTTTTTATTGCTCCTTATATTATATAACCGACGGCATGACGCGGTATGGTATACAAACGAGACAAATAGATTTATTGTGTATTCATATTCAAACAAAGTGGGTGGGCCATGTGAGGGGTTTAGTATGCGGTGTGTTCTCGTATATTGTTTGATAATCTAGCTCATAAAATATTTATTTGTTTTGTTTGTATTAAAAGTGCTGTTTATATTTTGGATTATATATTTTGTATATTCGATAGAAGCTAATGCATGTGGGGCTTTATATAGATTTTTGAATCTCTGACTTTAAACATTATTCAGAAATTTATGAATGTATATTTAAAGGTGAAGAGCTTTTTTATATTTATTGAATCAGGTTTATATGAAAATGTATTGTGAGACAGCACTTAATGGGTCTCAACTTTCATACAATTCTGACAACAATGCATTTTTAATTTTTACATACATAATAACTAAAGCTTTCGAGATAGAAAAAAATATTCCACAATTCTGCGGACGTCTTTCTGCGTAACCGTTTTCATGGCTCACTACAGAAAAACCTTTATTATCCAAACAACCAACGACAATAATTTATTTACAACCCTTTACTTCGCATAAATAACCCCGCATTTGCCCTAGACATTTAACACCATAAACAAAATTGTTTTGGTTCTTCATATCACAGATAATATATTCAGACAATGCCAGCAAGTAAATAGACATGCACACACACAAACACAAACCCACTCATGAATTGTTGGTATGCACAGCAAACACATTCAAAGCTAGAATAACTGAATTTTCACGCTGTTCTCCTGTGTATGTGTACATATTTACAGTAGGAGCAATATGTATGTGTATACAATGTTCAGTTCAGTACAGAAAACCACGTTCATCTCTGAAAAGGAGCGTATACAATCAACGAGTACACATACACACACACCAATACACCAAACAACACATAGGACGCATACATTTATTTTGCTATACACACGCAGTTCATTGTGATATGGAAAATACCCACCCACACACTCTCTAATAAAGCGCGCGAGTGCGAGAGTTATTTAAGCAAGCTAATTCTGCATAGTTCTATATTCTTGGACTAGGATTTACAATTAAACTTGTAGTTTTGTGTTTTATTATGTCATATGTCCTTCTGTGAAATGGTAAATGATATATTTTGGCGACCAGAATCTATCACAGAGTTATTTTAACATAATTCTCAATTTTAAAGCAAAAAAGGAAGGTATACCACCTGGGTAAAAGTCCACGGGATGTACAAACATTGTATGAAAGACAATATTTTAATTGAATGTCCGCGAAATTAGAGACCACAATACAATACAAAAATACAAAAGTCCGTGGAGTTTAATTCTGTTGTTTGAAATTCATAAAAAATTAATGTCTCATGTTGTATTAAATATGTTTGTATCAATCTCAAATTCAACGGTTTTATTTGCATGCCACCCAAAAGGAAAAGCTTCTGTACTTTAAGAAGTCTATTACATTTGGATCTAAGATTTCAAATCAAATATATAATTTCATAAAGTCACCTTTCTATTAAACCATATACAAAGGATAGGATCAAACAAAATATCAAATTATCTCCTTTTCTATATACAACTCAATTTCTAATAAATATTATTATCAGTTATATATCCTATACTCATATAGGTATTATGTTTAATAGTACGAAATTCCACGAAAGCTAAGGCACACAAAGATCTACTATCTACTACATTCAAAAACGAGGCACACACGTCATATATCTCGAAAAGTCCCATTTTGCGCCCTTTGGGCTGCGCCAGATCAGATAATGGTACTATGCATACGTAAGCCCCAATTTTATTTGTTTGCGCCTCAAAATTCTATTGAATAAAATATGAAATCTTTCACCTCATAAAAGATAACACCCATAAACCCCTCTTTCTGCGAGGAGAGAAGGCGAAAGAGATTGAATTGAGTTAGAGTGTGTTTATTCTCTATAATGTACATGTATAATATATATGAATGCCATTGTGCATGAATAAAAAAACTTTTTTTTTATATATATGCATTATAGACTAATGTTAGAGAATCCCGAATATAGGACAAAATTTGATATATAGAAATAAATGTGTATTTGTTATATGCACATTGAGTTGATTGATCAAGCCAAAAATGTATAAGATTCATTAGATCCATTAGAGCAGCACAATGAGTCAAAATTACATTTTTCTGACGATCCATACTTTGTCAGGAACGATACTATGGACTCCCAGCACTGATCAGTTAAATTAAGTAGTTCAAAATAATTCAAAGTTATCACAGAGCTTTAGATAAATGAAGAGAGAGACAGCATACGCGAGGCAGTTAATACAATTAAAATTCATTACCTTAATCACGTATTGAACGATACTAAAAACCAAGAAACACAAAAAAATGCAAAAAGGTGGGCCATCTTTTGGTTCGCTTTTGATCTTGTCATTAATATGAAACAAATTATTTTTTATTAAAAGAATTTTGCTTTATTTGAAAGAGTGAACCTTCCGCCTATGTGTGGAATATTATTTCGTTCATATGTTGGCCGCGGCTGGCTCGGCAGTAAGTCATCCGGGAACACCAATTTACGACTGCTGCCTGGCCAATTTGGGCATTTACCGCATACACTTTATATTTCAATGTTCCCAGCAGAAAAAAGTGCAGCGGCGTTAAAACGCAGCTGCGAGATGTCCAATTGTCATCACCACAACGGCTGATCAAACAGTTATTAAATCTTCTGCGTAGAAGATTGATTCTACGCGCGGCAGTGTGGCACGTAGCGCCGTCTTGTTCGTGTTGTTGAATCAAGAGTTCACCGAAATCAATATTCCAATTCCGGTAGCGGTCACCATAACAGCGCGGCCAGCTTCGTTTTCAAAAAAGATGGGGCCAATCCAAAATCCACACCACACCACACAGTGACACTGGGCTATAAACGCTTATGAACGACTATACATGGTTTTTCCGATACCCAAATCATGCATTGCTTGTTGCCGATATGGAAATGAGTCTCGTCCGAAAAGATTATTTTTTCTGGCAAAATCGTTTTACTTATATGTTACAAAGCCCACTCAGAGAAGCGTAAACGTTGTGGAAGGTCATTCGGATTAAATTCCTGAACCAGTTGGACTTTGTACGAAAAAATACCGAGATATTTGTGCAGAATCTTCCTCAGAGTGGTTTGGGAAACGCCAGCTTGTTGACTTCTGCGCCGAGTTAATGATGTCGGGTTAAGGCGCACACTTTCGGTCACAGCAGCGATTAGTTCGACTGTGGGACGAGCACGAGGAACACGTTTGGCATTAACCAACTTTTTCAGGATTTTCCAACGTTGTTCCAAAGTAAAGCGATTCATTGTTTATTCGCGGCTGGTTCATAATAAACTACTGTCAACAATTTATGGAGTTAAATATACCGTCATTCATAGCACCCTTTAGTAGTGTCCAACGCCTGCTTGCCTGCTTTCCATAATTTTGTTTCTCGATCGAGCCTACGTAAGCGCGCCCTTTCTTTTTACTTAAAAACAAATAAAGAGTGTCAAAATAGTAATGCGGTATTTTCGCTAGGTGTCGTTGCAAGCGAGTAGTTCTAGTTGTATTCATCGCATCGGGTCATGATATAGCTTGTTGGAAAGGTCTTAACGCTAACACACGTGCTTGACAGTTTGTTGTTGTTTTGTGCAGTCGTTCATGAGTTATAGCGTCGCAAACATGGACCAAAATAAAGAGAAAATCCGAAATATTTTACAGTACAGTACGACAAAGGCAAAAATGCATCTCAAGCCGGTTTCAGCGTTTTCGTTCTGATGTAGAGATGGTGGAAGATGCCCCACGCTCCGGAAGGCCTGTCGTCGAAAATTGCGACATAAAATGGTTGATTTGGTCGAGAGAGACCGACATAGTAGCAGCCGTTGCATCGGCCAAGAGCTGGGCATGAGTCATCAAACCGTTATAATCCATTTGAAGAAGCTTGGATTCACAAAGAAACTCGATGCCATACGAGTTGACGCAGAAAAACATCTTGGACCGTATCGACGCATGCAAATCGCTGCTGAATCGCAACAAAATCGACCCGTTTCTGAAGCGGATGGTGACTTGCGATGAAAACTGGGTCACTTACGACAACGTGAAGCGCAAACGGTCGTTGTCGAAGCGCGGTGAAGCGGCCCAGACGGTGGCTATGAGCTGCGCCCCCTATGGCCAACAACTCGACCGCTTGAAGGCAGCAGTCATGCAGAAGAGGCCATCTTTGATCAACAGAGGCCGAATTGTCTTCCATCAGTACAACTCCAGGCCACATACATCTTTGGTTCTTTTGCATCCACCGTATAGTCCGGATCTCGCACCAAGTGATTACCACCTGTTTCTGTCCATGGCGAACGAGCTTGGTAGTCGAAAGTTGGCCACAAAAGAGGCCTGTGAATATTGTCTCTCCGAGTTTTTTGCCAATAGGGAACCGAGCTTCTAAGACTTGCGAATTATTCACAAAAAATAATTTAAATAAGTCAATTTATGGTCAGTTTGTATTCATTCAAATTTATTTGTTTTAAATACGAGTAATATCCATATATAAAACTAAACTAGATGAAAGATATATTTGTCAATAGTCAATAGTCAATGATAGTAGTAGTGATGTTTCTTATTAACTTTTATCAAAGGAGTTCGTTTATCTAATACCCAAAATTTAATTGCTACAAGTTCAACTCTATTGGAATCAAAAACTTTTTGAATTTATGCGCAATTGATCAAGAATTGACATACATTTTTCAAAAATCCCATTTTTTTAATGATTGGACCAAATTTACAACCATCTTTTCCATTGCAGAAGTATGGATCACATAATGCATGATCTCCGAAAATGTGTAATCAATATATTTTTGGAATAAAATGTTATGTCCATAGATTTTCGAAATCTGATTGTTTCAGTGATGCCAACAAAAAAACTTTTCAAATTTGGACCTATCTGTTTTCTAAAAAATATGGAATACGAAGTTTTTTGTACAATGTCCCTCATTTTCTTTCTAAAGTTTCACAATAAATAATTTTGACAGTCAATTTTTTCAATAGAAGGGCCGACATATTTTTTTTGCAATTACGGATGACCGTCAAACAGTATTTATTTGCGCCATCACTACAAACTACTTTGCCCGTATCCTGAGATGTGGATCGAGACATAGATGGTATGTCCAGTACACCCAATTAAAGCAGTAGTTGCCAAATAGTTGATTGGTAAGGATGATTCGATATTTCAATAGTTTCAATTTTAAAGTAATATTACACATATTACAAAAATAAATATTTTCGAATTTAGACCCAGTTTTTGCTCGCCAATTACTACTAAATTTTCTAATTTACAATCAAAAGCTTTCGAATGAGAAAAAATTTACGTTTTTTTTCGAAATTATGCAATATTTACAATTCTATTTTGAGTTAGTAAATATAAATATGCTTTGGATACACTAGAATTCTCCAGTTTTCCCGTTTTCTCACAGTTTGGTTTATAAAATACAACAAAAACAAAAAAACAGCGATACTGCACGCTTAATCCATATTAATATTACTGTTATGTATTGTGACGTAGTTTACGGAGAACAGTGCTCAAGACAGTTCAAGGTACTTGAACGTGCTTTAATGTTTATCGTCTCCGTAAATTTTGACAGAATCGGCGAGTATCGAAATAATATTCTGCGAGGTTTACTTAAAAACGTATTTCTGGTTTGTTCCTCAAAAAACTTTTGATGTCCGAAACAAGATCATTTTTATTTTTATCAATCTAGTTTTAGAGATCTTCTCGTTCGTTGCAGTTAAATATTCTATCTCAAACTCTTGTTTTTAAAATAAAAAAAAATTGTTTAATGTATAATTGTAAATTGTTGCTAAAATGAATTATTTATCTTTTTCTTTATGTACATGTATACAGGATTACAATAATACAACGTGGGCCAAAAGAAATCACCCTATTGGAAGATGCTCTTATTTTTGCAAATGGCCGCCAATGTCAAATCTTTTTTGACATTTATGTACTAGACAGATGTAGAATACAAGTGAACAAGCCATGGAGCGATGCACTCCCCAAGAACGCGGATTAATCGTGTCTATTTTTTTGCGCAACAATTCGTCTGTGGTGTTGGCGCAGCTCGAATTATGTCGCCGATTCCCCGGTCGTCCGACACCGACTGCACAAACACTGTATGGGACCGCCGAGAAAATCGCCGCTGTTGCCGAGGATGTCGAGCTGTCACCGGAAACATCGACTAGACGCCGTTCCTCGCAATTAGCCATCAGCCGGTCGTCCCTAAGGCGAATTTTGGTCAAAGACCTGCGCATGTTCCCGTACAAAGTCCAGTCCGTGCATCAGCTGCTGTCTGGCGACCGCCTAACGCGTGTAACCTACGCCCAAGCCATCCGCAATCTCGAGGACGAAGTTGACGATCTTTCGACCAAAATCATACCGCCTCTGGTCAAACGACAAGAACGGGCCATGTTAACCGAGTTTTTTCTGCCGCAATTGGACGAATTACGACTGGAGGACATGTGGTTCCAACAGGACGGAGCAACGGCACACACTGCGCAAGCCACAACCGATCTTCTGAAGGCGTTGTTCCCTGGTCGCCTCATCTCTCGTTTTGGCGATTTGCACTGGACCGTAAGATCGCCCGATTTAACCGTTCCACACTTTTTTTGTGGGGTTTTTTGAAGTACCGTGTTTACGTGAACAAGCCCTCCAGGACAACATTCGATACGAGTGCGAGAATCTGTTGCCGAAGTGATGAAAAATGTCATAAAACGATCCCGTATAGCAATCAATTGTGACCGATATCATCTTCTCGACTTGACCAATAAAATTCTAAAGGTTCAAATACACATAATCAAACAACAGAATAAAAGTTTTTCATTTTGAAAAAAATGAGTGCCAAACAACATCGGATGATTTCGTTTGGCCCACCTTGTATAAGGGGTCGTAAAGACGACATTCTCGTTAAGTTGTAGTCATAAATTAAGTCGTGCTGACGTCTTTACCAAACTTATACAACTTAAAATGTAAGCAGGAAACCTAACACAAAAAACTTAATTAAATTTAACTTTTTACAACCAAATTTGCTTAAAATGTTATTATATTAATTCTTTTTTTCTTCGTTTGTTGTTTGTTTTATTTTTCATATAAATTAAAAACATATTTTTACTGAATTGTATACAATTGTTTATTTCAATTATTTCCTGAAATTAATTAAATGTCCGATCCTGAAGATAGAATATTTGCATCGCTATCACTTTATATGCAAAGATTTTGAAGAAGCTAAGCATTTTACACCCATTTATGATGATTGCCATTCTTAAATTGGTGTCCGAACTACACAGAAAACTTGGTCGCTTACACAAAAGAAGACCCCAATAATAATTTCCTCTGATTCACATCTATTCATCCCTTCAACGATATATTTTTTTGCAAATATACACTTTTATTCGTCGATGCTCCACTTTCGAAAAACGAGTCTAAATTTATACATTATTTTTAAGCGCCCAAACCCGAGTATTCAATTTCGATCACCCGCAGCATAAATAGATTTTCCTATGTAGTATGTTATAAACGGTTTTTGTGTACGTGTGTGTGTGTGTGTGTGTGTGTGTGTATATGTGAACGAGTACTATGTGAAGGAATTGAAGGAAATTTAAATAACCCTACACACGCAAACAAGCAATCTCACCCAAGTTTCAAGTATCGTGCATATATAAATAGAGCAACACTCCATTCTACTTGCATGAGCTTTTATGGATATAGTACGTGCGGTCGTGCGTATGTATGTGTGTAACAGATTTGCGTATTCTAAGATTTCAGCCCTCTATATCCATATCATGAGATCATGTATATAATATATACATATGTACGAGTATTATGTATATTGTATACAATATACATTTGGTGCCATTGTGAGTTGTGACAAAATATTAGCTGTTTTTGGCAACACTTCATAAATAAAGTCAACAATGTCTTTTACCCTTGTCATAATATTCTGCACATTATGGAGCATATACACATAAACATGTTATATATACTAACCTAGGTGTAGATTATATGTATATACGTATACTATATATGTATTGTATAAATAACAAGGAATAATCTCTAACTCGTATGATTTTAAATAAAATGCTGACAAGATATGACACCAGTGCGTCAGCGTAACTTTGGCAGTGCTGTTGTAAGTTGTAATGTGTGAAAACACAACATGTAGGTAAATGTATATCATTCACTGCCTCTTTGAACGCTGACATGTAAATACTCCCAAAACATAAAAAGTTTTTTAAATATTCTTATTACAAAATCTTCCATGCCACTACAAAAATGGGATAATGAAGACTATTTTTTAACAATCCATTCCAAAAATCTAGTTTTTTTTTCAAATCAATTCCATAACATTATTTGTACGCATTACATGAAATTGTGTTGTGTTTTAAAAAGATTGCAATGAAAACGAAATCCTTCCTATAATAGGTATGTTTGGTAATCATTATGACTTCAAGTTGACGGTGCAATAAATACAGTACATTGTGTTGTGTTTTAATACGCCAGTCTAAAATGATAGGAAAAATAAAATAAAAAAAGTTTTGACAATTTGCTATTTTTTCAAAAATTGTTTCTTAAACTAAGATAACTTCTCACCTAAAAAATATGTTTGATATAATATATTTAACAATAGCTAAAGCCGAGTGGGTTAACGCGTTGGCCTGGTTTATGGGAGGTTCACGATATTCAATCCCGACCGGCAGGCCGAAGTGTTTTTCGAATGTTGCACTTCAGTAGGTTCCTCTTGCTATTAATAGACTATTTCTGAAATAGTTTATTGATTTGGAATAACGGAACATTAATGCCATCAATTAACATATACACACGCACCCTGT
>JANSTU010046444.1:0-10437 GCA_027564075.1 Bolitophila hybrida | reverse complement strand
AGCCTTGGCGGTCATTTGAATGATGTCATATTCCATACATAATGGGGTCGATGGACCTTTCAAATAATTTTTTTTTTAGCAAATATCTCTCCTACATGTATTTTTTTTTTCATTTCAAAGCTCCAGCGCCCTTAATGGAAACCCCTTTAACTAAAATACTGAAGTGTAAAAACATTTTTTTTTGTAATAACTTCTTTGATCCATTCTTTTAGTAAAATTATACACATAAACAAAATAAAAAAACATTGATTTTATATGTAGTCTCATGGTTATAAGTTTGTAACGGTTAAACTTCTGCATTTAGTTTAGGCCATATGTTTCCTGCCATCTGGCGAAGAAAATTGAGATTACGTGTAATTTTGTTTGCATTTTTTAAACAATGTAACAATTTAGCAATTTAGCAATTTATTTTATTTATTTTAAAAGATCCTCCTGATGATTCTATCCAATAAGCATATTAGCTTATTAGAAAGCTACTATAAAGTTTATTTTATTTTATATTACTATACGGTAACACCATCTATACGAAAAAAAATAAACGGCTGTCATTTACATCAAAGTTTGTGTAAAAATTAAATTAAACCAAAACACTTGATATGTTGACATTGGCCTATGGTGAAACTGTTCTGAGTAAAAAAAAGTGTTTACAAGTTGTACAAACTCTTCCAAAATGTCCGGGACGATGCGATCTGTAGGCCTAAGCACGTCATCAACAGATGAAAATGTTCAAGCAGTAAGGAAAATTGTTTTGGAATTGTTTGGCTCGTGTCATGAAATTTTTGGGCATTTCCATTGCCACAATGGAAGAGACCAGTTGAGCCAAGACCAAAAAAGCACGCCAAGTTCGATCAATTGTCAAAGTTTTGCTCACTATTTTCTTCTATTATGTTACAGTGGCGTAGTGAATAACACAAGATATGCAGGAGAAATAGGTTATTGTACAATTTGTGCGTGTGCGTAAGCGAAGAAAGGAGAAATAGTCGTGACCGCAATAGAAGAAGAGAGCGGCCCAAAAACTACTCGTGCGATACTATTTGCACTAATTATGATATATGATATTATGAAAACGTGTACTTCTTCTGTATCTCCAACATAACGACACCTACAAACATCACCAACCGGTGGGAACGATAGTAAAATTATCCATCTACAAAGTACAATAAAAAAAAAACATTTTTGAAAATTTAACGACATTTACCATTAGAACGGTCGGTACGGGACCACTCTCTCCTACTATATCATATTTATTTTTACTGGTTATTTCTAATTTTTGTTATTTACAATATTTATATATTAAATATTCTACTAACTTTGTTTGTTTGGTCATTATTAAAAAAAAAATAATATTGATATTTCTAATTATATTGTTTTTATTTTATATAAACGAAGTGGGCGAACCACAGTGCCAAAATTTTTAACTAAATTTTCTGGTTTTCCAATACACAAATACACATTTAACAAATAAAAATGTAATATTTTTAAAGATAATTTAGTAGGAAATACTCTTAAATATGTGATAAATATGTTTGTAATGTTTGTTTTTTGTGAGATAACTTACCATTATAAGTAATACAATTAATGTATTGTATATTAAATTGAAGATTTGACAGCGTTTATCCTCATTTACCTTTACGATCCGCACGCCATCTCTTTAGCATAGCTCTTGAGCATAGAAGTTGCCTATACAATATTGTGGCGACACTATTCGTCGAGATATTGAAACTGTAAATATGTGTCCATGGTATACACAACTAAACATACTTGGCGCCATCTACTGTTACCTAGTTTAAATGCCGATGTAGGATTAACTCTACCTAGCGCCTCTATTGTTGGGTACTTGCAACTTATTACTCTCGGTTATAGCAAAGACACATCGGATAATAATTATATGTAGTTATATTTTAGTATAATATGGTATATATTCTGTATGGATGGAACTAGTAGTATGAAATTTAAAGAATATACCGTTTTTGTTTTTGTTTTTCAATTCAACGCCACACAACAACAATAACAAGTGAATACACGATAGGTAGTCATGTACAAATTTTCACCATATCATTGTCATTTATTTGTGCTGGGTATTTTCAAGGACTGGCTATGATATGATATATATATATATGCGAAATATAATTAAACCTTTGTTTAAAGACATTTTTTAAATTTAAAGTTAAATTTAAAAAAACAATACTATTTAGATGTAAAGTTGTATTACAATAATTTATTATGAATAAATATACATTTATTAGTCGTTTATTTTGATAGTGGTTTGTAAATACATTAAAGAAAAAATAATTATAGTATTATATCCATACGTGCTTATGATGCATAAATTAGATTTTATGAAAAGGACATACACAAACTTTCAAAATAACCGGCTCATCTAAATAAGAAAATGTATCACTTACTAATTTAACTTACAATAACACAAGACAAATATTTAACCTTTAATCAACGTACTGACATATCCGTACTTGAACCTTTAGACGTCCATCGCATTCTAAACGCTGCTGTGGCATTGGCCACAGCACAGCCAATCAGGACGCGTAATACAATGTAACGAATGGGGAAACCGTCGTCGTTCCTGCATACATATATTGCTGTTTCATAAGCCGAAAGTAATTGGCGGATAGCGCTGTGCCGTTCAGTGCGTAGCGTTAGTTTTGTGTAATGTGTATGTGTGCCTTCGGCTCTCACTATTTTATTCTCTCTTCTATAGTTTCTCATATTCGCTTTCACACACACATGCAGTTTTGGATTCGGGTGTGGTTCGTTGTTTCGCTGTTTATACTTATAATTCAAGTAACGCTTGTTGTGTCGAAGTAAAGTACAAAAAGTACCGAAGAGTTGTACTTTGTAGAGAATGCTAAAACGTATACGTCATCGGCGTGTACACTCAACCAAGCATTTACTGCTCTTGACATTTATATCGATTTATACGATGATTTAGCATTTGTGTAATAAATATTTTTTTTTATGAAGAATAACCTATTATTGCAATCGAAAAGACTATTTTTTTATTGAATACCGTCATATACATTGGTTATAATTTAATAATGTTATTCAACCAAACAAGATTTTGATCGAATACGAAAAAGTCGCCATTGTGAGTACTTTGATTTGCGTTTTAAAGACTAATTAATATTTTATTTCAATTCGCTGTTGTTAGTTAAATATGTAAAACATATCATATATATATAAAACTGTTATGCATAAGGTTTATATATGTACAATTGCTATCAATGAATATTTATTTACCTGCACTATTGCATTTTTATTTTCGACGTTATGTAAGAAACAAAAGAATAATAAAAAAAAAAAAAAATATATAGAATAAATTATAGGAGATATGCAAAGACAATTTGCGATTATTATATTTTTTACTTTTTCTATGTCAAATTGTGCATTATAGTCGCGGTGATAATAATGGACAAGGGCGGTGTGAAATAATGTCTATAGGCATTTCGGATAAAACCAGCCATTCGCTTTCCTATTTAAATAAGTGATTCCAAACCACGGATAATAATTTTAGACAATTAACTATTTAGTGGATTCTTAAAATTAACAGTAATATATCAAGAACAATTTTCCAAATGTTCTAATCAAACAAAGTATAATACGCCATTAAAAAAAAAAATTATACTCGTATATTTGACTGAATTATCAGTTATATAATTGGGCCAACCACAAGAAACTGCAAAGTATGCGTAAGGAATTTTCTTAAGTAATTTTTAAGTTTTTTAATAGTTTTCAACAAATTCATGCAACACCTATAAGAAAGAAAATCCCTTACGCAGTTTGTAGTTTGAAGTTTATCGTAGTCGACTCCATTATAAGTATATAATTGGCTTTACTAAGACAAATGTCAAAAAGCTTAAGGGAAATCCTTACGTAAGGGCTGCTACTATGATGCGTATACATTTTAAGAGACGACATCTCTACAATTATACAAGGAATCATAGCAGTCGTTACGTAAGGATATTCTTACCGCAGTTTGACGTTTAGTCGTGTAGTCGACCACAATATCATATTTAATTTTACGTGAAGTCAGAATATATTATGAGAAAACATGAAATTACGAGTACGGATATGTACAATAATGGGATTTTTATTGAAAAGATTATTGTTTTTAGAATCTGGACAAACAAAATCTATACCAAATACAATTATTGTATGATAACTAGTCAGCATGTAGCATAAATCATAATAACATATTTGGTTTTATACGATTATTGATGATAATTAAAAAATACAAGTACGGATATGTAAAATTATATTACCGCTGCGTAATATTCATTGAATTGTAAATGATAAATGTAAATATTTATTAATTATATTTCAATATAGAAAAATCACGTTTAATGATTTTTTTTTAAATAATATTATAAATAAAAACTGTCAATATAAACGAAGTTCAACTCATAAAATATATAGATCAATCTCATAAGCACAAAATACTATGTTATATGTTACAAAGAATAAATGGTTTTCTTAAAAATATTCACTTATACCTTTAGAGACTGTTGATAATGATTAAAAATTAAAAGTTTTATACAGTCAAATTATACAAAACAAAGTATTTTACAATCAGTAACTGCAGAGCTGCCATTTTGTGGTGTTTTAAATCTGGCCGCTCATTCTATTTTCATTTCATACATTACATAAAGTTCGATTTAAATCAAATGGACATCAATTTATAATTATCATTTGCAACGAATATACTTAATATACAATTGAATTAATGTTGATGAATTAAAGATTTTTCAAGAAAACCTCCAATTTCCAATAATGCGATTACAAACAGCGCATGTCCATGTAGGATATATTCAATCTCTTTGCTCTTACACAAAAGCATAGCATGTATAAGAGAGACGGCATTGTGGCAATACGTATTTCGTGCGCGTTTCGTGTGTGCTTCGACGCAACGTTGCCACTTTGCTGGAGAGTTTAGGTCTTTTCAAGCACGAATCACAGTTGTCGCTTTACCGAATAGTGACACACGGAGAAAAGCCGAACCGAACGCCGCGCCGTGACGGCTTCGTGTTCGTGCTACTCAATATTTAAGATTTTATAAATGGCTGAATTTTAACACGACTTTAATGAAAACAAGTTTTGCGATTGTGGAATTTCACGTTATTGGCCGAATTGCGTTAGAAATCAGTATCGCTATATTGTTGCGCACATTTTATGCGTTATGGTAACAATATACTCAAAGCAAATAACAACTTGATTCAGTCGATATCTGTGATACTTCAACAATGCTTTTGTTGGCATCATTTGTACATTTAACCTAATATATTCATTTTTACAAAATATATACACTTAGAGTTAGCGCAGATACATTTAATTATATATTTTAAACACTGTTATGCTAATTCTGTTACGGCTTGTCTGTAAAATATATAAGATACAAAAATAAATGCCACATTAAACAACTAACTCATCCGTACTTCCATGATTTATTAATTACAAAACTAACTTCTAAAACCATATTTTTGAAAATCCAAATACATAAATGTTTGGTTTTTAAGTACTTGTATCACAAACATTTAATTTGGAAACTGTTATTTTAAAATTAAACAGTGAATAGACTAATAATGTCAATAATTTTACATATCCGTACTTCATCTAAAGAATATATGTGTAAATATTGTAATTGATTATTGCCTTCTCTAAAATAATAATAATTACAGAATAAGAAGAAAGTCGCAAAACGATGTGTTCTGTCTGTTCTGATGTGTTGTTGCAAACTGATAACTGACTAGCCATGACTACATGATGAGTGCACTTAGCCATTTCGTAGCTGAACCGTCGTTAGAATTTAGAATAATATAATTAGTGTTTTCTTTTGTTATTTAAATGTCCCTAATTAGGAACCATTTAATAGGTTTAATATATGAAATAATTATTTTGTTTATTAACATAAAAGCAGTTTTCGCAAGTTGTGATATACATATTTATTAATTTGCAATGCTTTGGTAAGTATAGTAAACACAATTCAAACATTACCTTTATATTTTAGTTGACGATTGTTCTTATTCAACTATATACGATAAGATAAAAAAACTCCGTTAGTACATTGAGGTTGCATTCGAAACTGGACAGTATCAATGATATAATATTTTTATTTCATTGAATACATTTTTAGTAAGAGAAAAATACCGGCAAACTGCACGTGATGATTGGACACTTAAATGGTGTTTCTGTTTGCTTGCAAATAATTACTTCCTAAAAGAGTAAATGCTTGGAATTTCTTATTGCCAAAACTTACAAACATCATCGACCAAAAGAGTATTAACTCGTTAATGATAATAAAAATCCACTAGAAATTGTATGAGCCTGCAACACACGCTGATGGTTATTGATAGAATCGTCAGCTCGGCGTATTTTGTACCTTAATTTGCTGTTTTAGCTAAAGCTCGCACTAAAGATAAGTGTTACGCTACTTTTCGCGAGATTTATGAAGATGAGTTACAAGTGCAGAAGTAAAATCTTTTGTTGTTAATGGTGGAAACAATCCATATACAGAGTTCGCGATGCACCTACTTTTTTCCCATTCACAAACTTAGAGGTAGAGCAAGCGTATCTTGTAAAAAGTAAAATGCACAATATAATATAGCCTAAATTATATTGTAATATATTACAATATTATTATTATTATCATGCCACTCGGCTCAATGGAAAATATGTCGAAACATTTAGGAATAATCAAAGATTGTTTAAAAAATATTTGTATTTTTTTTAAATGCTAAAAAAGGCGAAGTTAAGTTAACTTACTGGAAAAGCACCTTGATATATCGATCAGAAATCAATACTTAAAAGCAAACTTGGTAACAAACTAATCTCCGAATTCGGAGTGCATTTTTTTAAAATGCAAATCTCAATGACATGGCCATATGAAAAATGACCATGTTAAATAAAAATACCGTCGACAAGAATGTGCGAAAAGGTGGCCAAACACGAATTTACGATTTTCTAGAAATGATAACGATAAGTGAACATGTTCATCAAAATGGATAGCAGTAGAGTACCAGGAAAATCAGGACAATTAACCTTTGTATAAAGCTTAGGGAAAAGCTATTCAGTAGATGCCAAGACGATCTTTGTTTGAGTGCCAATAATTTATTCATATTTGGTTTTGCAATCATGCAATTATGAACATTTTACATTTTTCCAAAATTTTTAAATTTTATGTGTATATGTTTTTTGTGGGTAATCTTAAATGGTACGTATGTGAAAATTATACTGAAGAAATTTTGAAAATGTTATTTTAAAAACTAAAAAAAATACTAAAAAAAAAAAGGAAATGGGTAAAAAATTTACGCTCACCAAAAAAAGCTAATAAAAATATGACATAAAATGCAAAAATGCATAGTGCATAAATCAAAAATACACAGTAAATGTTATAAAATCGAACACTTATCTCGAAATCAGAAGATTTATAGTGTACTATTCCACGACCCACTATCCGCCATTCCCAAGGGTTGTTTTTCCTTTGCGTGATTCAAAAGGTGTTGGCTAGATAGAAACGAGTATGGAGTTCAATTTTGTAACTTTTACAGTTCACATTTTGTTCAATTATATCGGACTACATTCAAATTTGATTGTTTTTTTATTCAAAAAACCATAATTCGAAATTCCGAACATATAATTTATTTATATTGCTATTTTCGTGCCAATACAAAAAAATGTCTCCCATTTTTTAAACGTTTTTTGATATTTTTAAAAGGGGTATATCTCAACCCTTATAGGTTTGCTCCTTATATGTTTTTTTTTATTTTTATGTGGGATATGCCCACTTTCGTTTAAGCCCAAATGTATGAAATTCTGAGAGATGGGAAGATTCTGAACTTTCGCCAGATTATGTATTAATTTATTATTACAAACACGTACAGTAAACGATATAACCGATAGTAAATGTGGAACATAGAGAATTCCAATAAATGTAGAAAAAATGTAAAATATCAAACAAGAAACCAAGGCATTAAGACGACGATTCTAAAGAGATTCCAAGACCAATAGAAGTAATCTAGACCGACAAAAGAGTTAAATTACGCCAGTCATAATTGCGAAAGGCGTAGATTATAAATTTCATCTAAATAAATTCAATACGAATTTAATAATAATCTTTTAAGAAAACCTAACATGGAATAGGCTTTCGATATATGGCTAATCTACAGTTTAGGGGCGGTGACGTAATAACAAAATGTTGTACCCAATAATTAAGGAAATGAGCTTTTGAGTACGAATCAGACATCAGATCGCGTCGCTTTTTTTTAAGTATTTTTTAAAACAAAAGGAACCCAAATTAATATATCCTTTTTTATCTTTAAAATGCATTGTAGAAGGATAATCGAATGTCCAAGGTTTTTGAATTTATTTGGATCATACATATTATATAAATATTTATAAATTGATTGAATCGTTATATATTTGTAACCACTGTTGCATTTAATGTTAATTTTTCCAAAACAACAGCCTAAATATTTAAATTCTGATTTTTAGCTAATGTAATCTTATCAATAACACTAATGATCTACACAAATCAAACAGAATCTACCGAAGCGTGACTATCTAATATTGCGCACTTAGATTCACGAATCTCACAATATATATATGTTATATTATTCTCATTTTTACTTAATATATAAGACACGGCATGGAATTGCATAAATTACATACATTTATATTCGAGCAAACATTACCTATGTCGCATATTATACATATTACACATTATAATCGTGTGTTCACCACAATGCGAGTAAGTAATGTACTACATTATCTGAACCGTATACATACATATACAATATACATTATAATATATACAAAATATATACATAGAAAACACAAACCGTGTGGAAGTGCGCAAAATGTACAATTGCGCGAGAGTTGCGAGACGCGTTTTCGAATCCAGCGTATAGCGTGAGAGAAAAGCGAATGCGACGTTCGTGTTTCACTGAAAAATATTACGCGCACGACATAACCGAACCCAGCTCGTTACAGTTCGGGTATATCATCGTATACATCACAAATACAGTTCTCGTGTTTCTTGTTTGAAACACTCTTCTCAAGTCTAAAGTCTAAACATATAATCCAACTATAATATACATATACATATACAATGTATTTATATGTATATGTGTGAATTATATATGCCTGGCTGTGTCTACACATGCTTTTATAATAATGCGGTGTAATTTATGGACATGTTTACGGTTTTAGTTATTAAGTACATCAGTATACGAAGTATAATATTAATTAAAAGCAAGTATATATGTGAGATTGTTTTATTTAAAAAATCAAGTTATTTACGAAAATTGCATCATTAATTAAGAGTTTTTTTAGCCTTATTATAAATACTGGCCGACAGCATTATAGTGATATATGTTTTGTGGCTTTTTGATATACTATGGTCTTATCGCGTCTCTGCGCCTTTGATTGTACCCATGTCCACAAAAAAAAACAAATTTAATTTTAATTTTGTGCGAATTTTCCGTAAATTTCGAGATATTAAAATCTAATGTAAATATGAGATTTTTCGCTGTAAATTTTCCTATAAAGTAATAAGATTGTCGTTAGTAATATACCAGTCTGAGCATCAATTCTCGTGTATCGGCGAAAGTTTGGCGATGGTGAATAAAAAATCTGACGGGTGAATATAAAAGATACGTAAACGTCAGACTTATGTCAAAATATGAAACCAATATACTTATACTTTTTGAATTTAAATGTTTCGTCATTCCAATTCAATAATCTATTGCAGAAACAGCCAAATAGGCTATAAAAGCCAACTTGTTATCTAAAAAAAACAAGAGATCAAGCAAAAACTATGGACTAGGGCTCGACATCAAAGACGGAAGCACTGGTTTTTTGACGAATCATTGCATTTCATTTTTTTGCCGTTATTCTATACGTAAGCTTTTTATTTAGAGTTTAAACGCTATATGTTCAATTTCTCAGTAGCCGAAAACAAAAATTCACTGGTTTAGATACACCATTTTAAAACCTCATAGACAAAACGGTTCCTAATCATATATATACCAATATTAGATTAAAGAAAGAAAGATATTAGAATTTTTCACACGTATCTAACTTTAGACTGCGTTGTTTAAGCCATGTTCGAGGTTATTTGTATTTCTTCATCTCATTCTTAGCCCAAAATACTGTTAATTTTAGGCAAAGATCTTAAAATGTATGGTAAGTGTAAGTACCTTAAGTGCAACCATACTATATGTCGTTTTCGACGCATTATCCTCGGATTATAATGACCCGATGTACTGGTGGCAACACGCAGAATGCCAACGAGACCGTCAACGCATGCATTTGGAGAATTGTTCCGAAGCACTTACATTGCGGCCCAAAAACAAAGGTATCTCCAGTTTCCTGGTACGCCGAAGCATAAGTAACTAGCGCACGACCACCTACCCTTAGGGTCTATAT
>JANSTU010046433.1:0-10438 GCA_027564075.1 Bolitophila hybrida | reverse complement strand
ATACATTTTTTTTATTTAATATAAATGTATAATATATTTTTATTGTTTTACCTGAGATCGTCCCAGTATTTCTTCGATTGAGTTCCGTCTTTCGAAGCTCCTCCCATTGTATTTAATTGGACTGAAATATCGTTCCAGCTTTTGCCTACCTTCACCGATCGTTGGAAATCAAAAAAAATATTATATCCATATATTGAAATGCTTTTTATATGATATTAACTTACTGCTTCCGAGCAATCTCTAAATTTTGCTCAAGGAAATCCAAAATAGCACATTATAATACATAAATATTTTTATAAATCAATTTTTATTACATTTAATATAAGCTTTTACTTTATTTGGTCCGTCTTTATTCGTACTAAATATTTCAAAGATAATGAAATGTGAGGTTATATAAGTTAAGACGCCCAGTGAGCGTTGTCACGCGAAAAATGCTTGTGACAATTTGACATAAGTCATGAGTGCGTTTTGTATTAGTAATTACAAAGTCACCAAAAGCACTCACGGAGTTGTCAAATCGGCTCAGTGAGCTGTCAAATTCGCAAGCTGAGGTTAGCGGAATAGGTCCGCTGAACTATAAATAAGCAGAAAGGGAAATAAGCAAGTATTATCGCCAAACATTCCATATAAAATGTATCCCTGTTCTAAATGGTCCTCGATACCTTTTCCTTTCCCGTAATGAAAAATCATCAGCCACACTGAAGCTACGATGAATACGGTTAGTCCATTTCTTATTAAGAAAGCAATAGATATTAATGCTGGTAACAACGTTGAAATTAATAAACTTCGCAACGGCTCTTTTTTACTGAAAACTGCAAATACACGTCAAGCTGAAAAATTAATGGCGATGAACATGTTTTGTGATGAAGTCAATGTAAAAATTGAAGAACATGCCAGACTTAATTCTTGTGTGTTATTTTTTGCCCAGAAATTAAAAAGTCACACGTAAATATTCAAGTCAGACCATTTATTCCTCAACTTCTTCGTTGTTACAAATGTCAATACAATATGAATAGAGTTATTGGTAGGTTGATTGATGTATCGGTTTCATTTATTGAATAAAAGGAAAGGACAATATGTTTGTTTGTCTGTTTTACTTGCATTTTTTAATAATAATTTTTAATCTGCTATCAGTTTCTTCTTGTTAGTAATGTTTTCACATTATTATTATACCACGTAAAATATATGTCTAACAATTCAGTTTTATGAAAACGAGCTCAAATAATGCGCAATTTTAACAATTTTATTTTGTATATTATTATTATTGTATTATATCCTTGTTTTGTTGGTATTAACAAAGAGTTCTTTAAAAACTTTTTCAGAATTTTGAAATGATAGAATGAGGAGCCATCCTTTTTTACAAATGATAACTCATGCGTGATCACTTCACTGCGTCTGTTAATTAATTACTTTTCCAAAAATCATACACTAAAAACAATTAAACAACAAACATTAGTACACAACTCATCAACATACTTACTTTTACTTTACTTCTACAATAGATAATTTCCTAATTAAAACACGACTATAATACTCTTGACTTCGACACTCTTCCATCAAGAACTTCTATGGACAAATTATTGAAATTCTTTCTGCTTGAACGGTGCCGCTGCATTGGTGTCCTAAATCCACCATAGCCAGTTAAAAAGTTTTTCAAGCGAAACTTGATAAAGATCATATACAAACTTTTCAAGTTTCAATTACCCTAAACTCTCTCCAAAGTGTAAACTCTATGTTAATGCAATATATGCGCGAGCTGGTGCCCGTTGTCCTCTTTTGGTTCTATATATAAATATATATAATTGTTTGTTGTTGTTTGTTCTCAGGGTTTGAAGTGTGTCGTTGAAAGAAGGACACAACACGCTTACGAAATGCAATACACATCCAGACAAAACCCAGAGATGGTGATATATAGAATATCCAAGCGAACTTCAAACCAGAGATACGTCTTTTTATATATATATATATACAACAAATTCTTCAAGGATATACATATATCCTTTTGTCTGAGAGTCCAAAACAAAACTTTTCAAGTGGACGGAGAAATTGAGTAAAAGGTATATACATTTCTGCCAAAGTTTCCCATAAGTTTTCAGCATCTCCCTATCTCTGTCCCTCCTCGTTTAGTCTAACTTCCTTCAAATTTATTATTTATGTTTAACCCTTATTAAATTCTGTAATAATATTGCATGTGCACGCACACATATGTACTGTGCGAAAATGTATTTAATCGATATTTGTTGCGGTGGCAGGGAAAGTTTTAAGCCCTGGTTCAATAGAAAAACAAAACAAAACAAAAAAACCGTACATATGAAATCCATGAATATTTATAGCAACGCACAACAAATAGAACCATTGCAAACACATTGCGGTGAAACATAACACAAACAATATTTATATACATAGAATGAAAGCCCAATATGTTGCAATACTGCGAGCGGTAAAGTTTTTAATACCCTTGCTCAAGAGGCACTAATAGGAAATATAGCAGCAATTTATAGAGCAATAGGCAAAACACATACAAACAAACAAATGTATATAAATGCACATTTTACTAATAATACCTTTGACGTTCTACGAACACAATTTTTCCCGCAGTGCAAGCCAACAAATGGGTGAAAAACATGGAAAAAGAAAACCAACTAAAAGTCATAAAGCTAACAGATAATAACTACATGCGAGTGGTGGACAATGCAATTAGATTTGGATTCCCAGTATTATTGGAAAATATTGGTAGGACACAAAAGTATACAGTTTTCAATTATAAAAGTTTTCCTCGTATTTTCTAAATATACAGTGTGTATACCTTGTGATGTTTACTACTACAAATTAATGTATATTATTAATCTTTGCACCCCTCTCTGGTGTATATACAGGCGAAAACATTGACTCGGTGCTGTTCTCGGTGCTTGAACGTAATGTGGTCAAACAGAAGGGCATCCTGTACATTAAATTCGGTGACGCCATGATTGATTATAATGAGAATTTCAAATTGTACATTACGACCTGCCTACGAAATCCCCATTATCTACCGGAAACGGCCGTAATGGTGACGCTGTTGAATTTCATGATTACCGAACAGGGTTTAAAGGAACAATTACTGGCGACTGTTGTTGTTCAGGAACGTCCTGATCTGCAGGAACGCAAGGAGAAATTAATTGTTGAGTCGGCCAGCAATAGTGATCAATTGTATACGCTTGAATCGAAGATACTTGAGGTACTGTCTTCGTCTGAAGGTAATATTTTGGAGGATGAGAATGCCATAAATATTTTGTCTTCGAGTAAGTCACTGTCCGAGGATATTCAAGCAAAGCAGCTTGTGGCTGTGGTCACAGAGAAGGAAATCGATGAAGCCAGACATCAGTATGTACCTGTTGCTCAGTATTCGTCCGTACTGTTCTTCTGTATCACTGAGTTGGCGAACATTGATCCGATGTACCAGTATTCACTGGCCTGGTTTCTTAATCTCTTTGTGATGACCATACAGAAGGCACCGAAATCCAGTGAGCTTGACGTTCGTCTGGACAGTTTAAACAATTATTTCACCAAATCTATCTATGAGAATGTCTGTCGGTCACTGTTCGAGAAAGATAAGCTTGTATTCTCGTTTGTTATGTGCATCGGAGTACTGAAGTCACAGGTGAGGATCTTGGAACTAAATATTTTGTTTATAAATGTTATTTTTGTTATATAGGGAAAAATCGATGACAATCATTTGATCTTTTTCCTTACTGGTGGAGTTGGACTGGACAATCCACATGAAAATCCAGCGCCGGAATGGTTGAGCGAGAAGTCATGGGGTGAAATCGTTCGCGCTAGTGCTCTTGAAGGGTAAATATTTTGTATTCATTTTTCTTCTTTTTTTATATTACAATTACTTTTCTTAAAATTCTTAAAACAACAAAATACACATTTTAAAATAATTACAGTAATTATAAAAAACAAAAAAAATGTAAAAATGCAATTTTAAAACAAATACGGTAAAATCCAAATACATACAATATTTTCAAAATGTATGTAAAAAAGAAAAAAAATACGATTCAAATCCAAAAAAAATCGTAAATATACATTTTATATTATTAATAATCGAAAAATGTAACAAAATGTATGCGAGACAAAATCCTGAAAGAATATTTGGCAAATCCAATAAAGCAAAATTCTAAAACCCGAAATCATTAAAGCCAAAATCCAAAAAGAGCCAGCAGAATGTTAGTATAAAGGCAAAATCACGGGTGAACTTTTTGCTTAGCCCATTTAAAAAAAAAAAAATATATTTGAAACAAATCCATTAAAGGTTAGAAGGAGGTAAAAAGGACTGTTAGGTATGAAATTAGATAAAAAAAGACAATAAATCGACATCTCTTGTGGAAGTTAGGGGCAATATTTGTCTAGTGGAAAATGGAGAAGGGGGATTTGGTCAAATATTATAACGGCTGTCCATTTTGGCTTAGTGTAAATTCTAATAAGGGGTACAGTTATATATTTTACCATCATATGATTTTATTCAACTTCTGAGTATTGGTATTTTAAATACCTTATACCAGACACCATTTTATCACTCTCCTTTTACCCTTTAAAAAAACTTTACCCGATTTTTTGACAACATTTTTGATTTTTTTGCACTCTTTTACCATTAATTATAAATATTGTTTTTGTTTTTTTGGGGTTGAAATACGATTCCTTAAAGCGACACTGTTTTTTTTAAAAAGCCTGTTTACGCTCTGATAAAAAATCGTCAACACCATCCCTACCTCAAAAGTTTGTCCCTATGTCAAAAATTGTTTAAAATAGAGGAATTAGGTTTTTAGAGCTGTCTTCAATGAGAGGTGATTAATAAATTTTCTTATTTTTATAAATTAACTTTTTGCATTTCGGTTTCTGGATTTCCCAATTTCCCAATTTATTTTACGTTTCTTAAGTAAAGAATCCAAAACAATGAATGAAATCCGAAATCGTATTTTTTATTGGTATGCAATCCTAAATATGTTTTTTTATACGGTGTGAATCTCTTTTTTTTACATACAAAATCTAAAACGAGTTTTCCGGTCTAATAAAAAAATTATGATTTTTTTTAAGGTATTATATGAAATAATAAGAATATAAAACAATGATTATTTAACGATATGAAACATTAATCTTATTTTTTACGTTCTGGAATAAAAATATCGTGAAATTTTCCGTTTTAGAATATAAATTCAAAATCATGATTCCAAAATAATGATTTTTATGGTATCCAGATCCAAAATCATTGTACTGTCTGAGATTCAAAATACGGTCTGAAATCAAAAATTGTTTTTTACGGTCTTTTAAATTTTAAATTTTTCACTATCTGAAATCTTCTACCGCGATTTTTTGCAGTCTTATAGAGCTTGTACCCAAAATCGTTATTTTTAAGGTCTAAAATTTAAAACCGTGACTTTCACTTTTCACTTTTCACTTTTTACTGTCTGAAGTCCGAAATAAAATAGGAATCTAAAATCGTGAATTCATACAGTCTGGTTTCAATAATCAGTCATTTTCAAAGTCTAGAAATCGTGCATTCGTTTTTTGAAATCCATTGTTACGCACTTAAATCCAAAATAGCAAATTTGTACGGTCTGAAATAAAAAAGCTTGATTTTTTTACGATCTGAAATCCAAAATTTATTTTTTACGTAAATCGTATTTTTGCACGATCTAGTATCCAAAACTATGTATTTTTTTACGGTATTACGCAATTTTGATTTTTACGATCTAGAAAAATGCAATAATCATGAATTTGACTGACTGTCTGTATTTAAAATCGTATAGTTTTTACGGCCTGATATCCAAAACAGTCATATTTCTACGATTTAGAATCTAAACTCTCGAATTTATACTATCTAGAATCCAACTTCATAATTTTGTACGGTCTGAAATTCGAAATAGTGAAAACCGTCTAGTATCCGGTTTCAAAAAACACGAATTTATACGGTCTGAAAGTAAAATATTATTTTCTACTGTCAAAAATATTATTTTGATTCTTACGGTCTGAAATCCAAAATGTTATTTTTTATTTTTATTTTTTTAAAAAGAAGAAAAGATTTTTACGGTCTAAATCCAAGATCACAAATTTGTACGGTCTGATAGAAAAAATTAATTAAGATTTTTGAAAATCTTGTTATTCGTCTATACATTTTTTTTTATTTTTCACGACAAAATCCGTAGTTCAGTTCCAATGTTCAGATGGGCGAACATCTTAAATTCAGACTGGCGTAATAAATGATATCTAAAAAATAAAATCAGATTGGCTTTTTGAAACACAACACAATTTATCATATATATTTTACGCCGGTCTCGTGAAAAATGTTTGAGCAACTGACCTGCTCACAATCCGTAAACATTAAATTTGTGTACCAAAAAAAAGTTTTTTTACAAAACTGTTATTTGTAACGATCTTAAATCCAAAATAGTTTTTTTAATTTTTTTATAACTTCGTGATTTTTTGCGGTCTGAAATTCGAAATAGCTTGAATCTTTACGATCGAGAATCCAAAATATTTTTTTCTACGGTCTGGAATTCGAAATTGCGAATTTTTACGGTTTGAAATAAAAAATAGAAATTTTTCGGATTAAAATTAAAATTTGAAAAAAATATGGTCTGAAATGAAAAATTTAGAATTTTTATGGTATTTACCCAACATTTTGATATTCATATGTAAAAAAACCATGATTATTTTTAGTGTGAAAGCATAATTTTTTACGGTCTGAAATTCGAAATAGTGAAAAACCGTAAAATTTACAGTCTTATATAGTATCCAAAACCGCAGACCGGTTCCGGTTTCAAAAAACACGAATTTATACGGTCTGAAAGTAAATTATTATTTTCTACGAGTTCTTATTTTTTTGTACTTTCTTGAATTTAAAATCATGATTATTACGGTCCAAAATAGCATAATGATACGGTCTGAAAGCAAAAAGTTCAAATGTATTTATTTGTATTTATAATTTTATCTTTTTGTCTTTTTTTGTCCAAAATGTATTTTTGTGCTAAATTATGAAAATGTCAGATCATTCTTTTACTTTAAATGAAAGGAGGTCTCCTCGACCACAAAACACTCAGTAGTTGCCGATGAAACCCGTCCTCTATTATGAAATCTTACAAAAACTGTTATTTTTACAATATGAATTGCAAAATGGCATATTTACATGAAATGACAAATATTTTATATTCATGAACCGATTTAGAATTATTTTTAGATTTTTCTACTTTAAAAAAAAAATAACGTTTTTAACATTTTTTTTCCAAAATCAATTGCCCATAGACTCAAAAACTTTTTCAAAGAGTTTCGCTCAAAAAAATCCTCTTGGAAAGAATTCTACGAACTAGCCGATCCAGAGAATGCACCATTTCCACAACCCTACGAGAACGTTGATCAAATGCTTGGTTTGATTCTATTGAAATGCATTCGTTCCGATAAAATTGTGCCTGCCGTTCGGGTAAGTTAAACCTGAAAATAAAAACTCTTTCGCTGAAAATAAATGTATTAATCGCTTAGAAATTCATTGTAACAAATATGGACAAAACCTATGTGGAACCACCGACTTTTGATCTTCAAGCATCGTTTAATGACAGTTCCCCAACTACACCGTTGATATTTTTACTTTCACCTGGTTCGGATCCAATGAGCGGTCTGTTGGCCTTCGCCAAGGAGAACAGTATGTACGAAAAGTAAGTATTTATATGCATTATTATAATGAATAGAATTTGTAATTGTAATTTGTAATTGTAGTTGTAAAACAATATCACTGGGTCAAGGACAGGGTCCACGTGCTGCCAAAATGATAGCCGAAGGTGTGAAGCAGGGCAACTGGGTGGTTCTTCAAAATTGTCATGTTGCCGAGTCTTGGATGGGTGATCTAGAGAAAATCTGTATGGACCCAACACTGCCGGACAACGTACACGAGCAATATCGTCTGTGGTGTACATCTTATCCTAGCAAAACTTTCCCGGTGTCCGTGCTGCAGAACAGCATTAAAATGACAAACGAACCACCGAAAGGACTTCGTATGAATATGTTGCGTACGTTCAGCGCAGATCCGTTGGTCAGTGATAAATTCTTTAGTAATGCCTTTAGTGGTCAGACCAGTCAGTTCTGGCTTCGTGGTGTTTTCTCGTTGGTATTCTTTCATGCTGTATTACAAGAACGCAAGGAGTTCGGACCTTTGGGTTGGAATATTCCGTATGAATTTAACGAGTCGGATTTGCGGATATCACTGATGCAGCTAAAGATGTTCCTTAAGCAATTCGGTGTGATTCCATTTGAAGGACATATTTACCTGACCGGCGAGTGTAATTATGGTGGGCGGGTAACCGATGATAAGGACAGACGTTTGTTGTTGTCACTGTTGAATCTAGTGTATAATGAACAGGCTGTTTTGGAGGATGGGTACTATTTTTTAACATTAATGTTGCTCTGTCTTTTAATATTTATTTTCATCAATTTAGTTTCAAGTTATCCGATTCAGGCACGTACTCAATTCCACTTGTGCCAAATAAAATCAATAGTCTTGCATATGTGGCCACATTACCGCTGAGCCCGAATCCGGAGGTATTTGGATTGCACGAAAATGCGGATATAAGCAAAAACGACAAGGAAACGAATACGGTTTGCGTTTTTTCATTGATTTATATCAAGGTATGACCTTTTAAAGAAAATTTGCATATTATATAGCTTCTGCACGGTGTCCTTTGCACTCAAACGGCTCTTATGGCAAGGTTACACAAACAAGGTGACAAAAAAGCAGGCAAAGATCCTGTGCTATCGATTTGTGAGGACATTTTGGCTCGTCTTCCACCAGAATATAATATGAAGGACGTCGCAGCGAAATATCCGATTGTATATTCAAACTCCATGAATACGGTTCTGCGTCAAGAGCTAATAAGGTTGAATAATCTAGCTGTATTTTATGTATTCCTAAAATTGTGTTTTTTTTTATCACAGATTCAATCGCTTGAACAAGTTCATTCGGATTTCATTGATTGACGTACAACGAGCAATTCATGGTCAAATCGCTATGATTCCGGTGCTGGCCAGTGTACATGCTGCCATGAGTATAGGTCGATTGCCAGACGAATGGGCCAACAAGAGCTATCCATCACTGAAGCCGCTCGGAAGCTATGTTAATGATTTACTGGCACGACTGCAGTTTTTGCAGAGTTGGATTGATAATGGTGAACCAAATGTTTACTGGCTATCTGGTCTGTACTTTACGCAGTCCTTTATAACCGGTGTTCTGCAGAATTTTTCGCGAAAAAATCGTCTGCAAATTGACTTGGTGGCAATTAAGTTTGATGTGACGGACTTTGAGACTGAGGTGGCTGGTGAACCGGAAGTCGGTGTCTTTGTTAAGGTAATATTGGTGTATAATATTTATTATTATTTATAAAAAAATAGTAGAAAATAACAAATTCTATCTTAATCATATCTTAATAGAATCTTTTGCGAGGTTCAGACCACCCATAACCATACTACAGGTCGGTTCAGTATAAAACGAAAAAAAACATTAAAAATCGAACAGTTTCATCTTCGTTCTTTTGAAAAATTTAAAGTTCTATGCGCAAAATGATTGATTTTACGTCCCTGCATCCTGCTGGCGCGTATCTTCGCCGAGGAATATTTATTTATGGCCCTGCATCCAGCTGGAGCGTAGGTTTACTTATGTGTATGCATGTTTGCGACAGAATAATCCGTTTTTCTGTCCTGCAAAAGAAATTTTTCTAACTGTGCCGTTCAATAAGCTGGTCTTGTCAATGTCTTTTGGAGCTGACTCTGGACAGTTCGTTTGAAAATTGTCTGAGCATACTTCGAGGATGAATCCCTAGTGATACACTGAAGTCAGTAATGCATTATAATGACTTTATCATAATTTTTGGTAGTTTTAAAGTTGACCTTTTAAATAAAAAAAACAAACAAAATGTTTACCAGCTATACGAATACTCAAGATAGACAGGAAATATCTAAATAAATAAAATTATTTGGACTTAAATGCACTTTATAAGGCGAAGAGAAGCCACATAAATTGCAAGTGTAATACTATTTATCTCTGCGGAATTTATTTTTGCGGTCACTATAAGGAGATTTACAATTTGACTTCATAATGCCCCTCTTATAGAAGCTCGATCGATTCCCTATTGACTAAAATCTCGGAGAGACAATTTTCACAGGCCTCTTTTGTGGACATCTTCCGACTCCTAAACTCATTCGTAATGGACAGAAACAGGTTGTAATCACTTGGTGCGAGGTCCGGACTATACGGTGGATGCAAAATAACATCCCATCCAAGCTCCCGGAGCTTCTGGCGCGTCACCAAACCGTTTGCGCTTTACGTTGTCGTAAGTGAACCACTTTTCATCGCCAGTCACCATCCGCTTCAGAAACGGGTCGATTTTGTTGCGATTCAGCAGCGATTCGCATGCGT